>OY992879.1:151296215-151298715 GCA_963921405.1 Cepaea hortensis
AGATTGCTAATCTTTAAAATAAATTACCTTGGCTGCCAGTCGACCCTGTGTAAAATGGGTACCAATGATGTTTTGGGAAGTAAAGGCGGGGTGATCCTCAACACAGCATCCACCGAGTGTCATTTGGTTCATAAACAGATGGCTCCAGCACCATGTGCCCGATCCATCTTCAGGCGAGAGAAAGGGTCTGTTACTTAAGTTACTTACACCCCAAGAATATGTATAAAACAGGGGTGGGTGCTGCCGAGCTAGTACAGGACAAAATATTAGGAAACTCGGCGAAAAGGAAAACACAAACTGTGAGTAGGAAACTCGGCGAAAAGGAAAACACAAACTGTGAGTAGGAAACTCGGCGAAAAGGAAAACACAAACTGTGAGTAGGAAACTCGGCGAAAAGGAAAACATAAACTAGGACTAGGGAACTCGACACAACGGAAAATATAAACAGATACTGGAAAACGTTTGTACAGAAGTCTTCATCGACGAACAGAACAGGGAACACAACAGGGGAGGGGGTAAACACAGGACTACTCGAAATCTGAGTAGTAGTAGTAGTAGTAGTAGTAGTAGTAGTAGTAGTAGTAGTAGTAGTAGTTGCTTTTGTTGTTGTTGAAGTGATGAGTGGTAGTAGTAGTAGTAGCAGTAGTAGTAGTAGTAGTAGTAGTAGTAGTAGTAGTAGTAGTAGTAGTAGTAGTAGTAGTAGTAGTAGTAGTAGTAGTTGTTGTTGTTGTTGTAGTGGCAGTAATAGTAGTCGTAGCTGTAATTCTAGTAATAGTAGTAGCAGTAGCAGCAGTAGTAGTAGTAGTAGTAGTAGTAGTAGTAGTAGTAGTAGTAGTAGTAGTAGTAGTAGTAGTAGTAGTAGTAGTAGTAGTGATGAGTGGTAATAGTAGTAGTAGTAGTAGTAGTAGTAGTAGTAGTAGTAGTAGTAGTAGTAGTAGTAGTTGTTGTTGTTGTTGTTGTTGTTGTTGTTGTTGTTCTTGTTGTTGTTGTTGTGGTAGCAATAGCATTGAGAGTACTTGAAATTACGACAGTAATAATGTATGCAGTATTAATATTAGTAACAAATGAACTTTTCAGTTTCTCCAGTGAATTGACAAACAGTATGACCATGTGACCACTCTTATACATGTGACAATATGTTTATGAGTGTTAGTTACAGTAATACGAGGGTAAGAGTTACATTGTGAGAAAACAGATTATGGTCGCATCCAAGAAGAACAGCATGCAATAATGTAACATTGTGTAATTTGGAACATTCTTAAACAAGTCAAACGGTTAAACCATCTGGGAATAGTCACAGCATGTGCTGGGAGGTATCTTGTACCGACTTTCCCCGAAAATAAGACCGGGTCTTCATTGGTGTTAGCTTAAAAAATGCACTAGAGCTTATTTTCGGGGGGATGTCTTATATGTTTGTTGGTTTTTTTTTTTTTTTGTTTGTTTTTATTTTTCAGATACAAAAATCTACATTAATTCATGTACACAATTCTATATTTATTCAAATACAGCCATGCCATCTTCTTATTTAACACGAGTGCCGTATTGAACTATGAACCACATCCGTTCATTATCAAATGCGCACCAGTGGCATCTGTACTCCGACTGGCCATTCGGCAACAAGTCTCTCATTCTAGCTGACGATCTGACATCGGTCTTATTTTATGGGTAGGTCTTATATTAAAACCATCCTGAAAAAAAAATTGTGCTAGGGCTTATTATAGGGGTAGGTCTTATTTTCGAGTAAACACGGTAGAGATGTGAACAAGAATTGATATGGCGAGGGTAGCCTTTTGCAAGCTGCCAAATATTCGCCAGTTACCCCAAAAAAATGTTCTCAAGTGCATTAAGGAAAAGAGTGTTGAAGTACGATATAGAAGACATACTGCTGTATGGACATGCAACATGGTAATAAGTCACGCCACCCGCCTGTCTTCTAAGACATTTCATAGTACCTATTTTAGGCTGGATCGAGATGGAAGGCCAGGTTAATTTTAAAAACCCTCCCCTATGCAGATTTGAACTCAGGACTACCTGGTCGGCAGGCGAGCGTCTAGTCTCTACGCTATCCCGGCATCCCGGATGCACTGATGTTCAAGCTAATTTCATATCTATATACGTAACCTGCTGGGCGGCTATCTGGGAATGTTTATTTTGGCGGGAAACAATTGTCAAGATCTTGTCACTTGAGCTGCCCGGGGCGCAGGTAGAATTGTTTGATTGCTTTCGAAAGTTAAAGATCATATCTCATATCTGACGTATACAAGTTTATATCTCATTCCGGACGTTTACAGTGGCGGATAATGCAATAGACCTACAATAACTGTTGGACATTGTAGTAACAGAGAGTGCACAGAAAGCACTCGCCTTGAATATCAAGAAAACTGTAACAATGATGATATCAAAGAACATGGTGACACCAAAATGTGACATAAAAATAGAAAGGGAACGTTTTAACCAAGTGGATAATTTTAAATACCTAGGGGCACTTGTGTGCCGGCTT
>OY992879.1:151303715-151368715 GCA_963921405.1 Cepaea hortensis
GTAGATCTCCTAAGTAGTTTTATGCTGAATCTAGTTTGGAGACACAGGTAAATTATATAGACTGCATAACTCCTCCCCCAAACATGTGAAAAGTAAGAATCAACCAGGCAATAAAGACCCGAGTCAAGGCTCTAGAAAGGGAAGTCAGGGGCGGGTATTTTTGTAGCGTAGTTAGGAGTTTGGTGTCTGTTTCATCCAGGTAAGTTGTGGTAGAGACACACAGGTAAGATGTGACAGAGGCACACACGATGACTGTGTCATTCAGGTGGTAGGTGTGTGTACATCTCGGCACAGGGGTAGGGGAGGAAAGGGGGGGGGGGGGGGTTCTCGTCAAGGTCCAGTTACTCTCTGTTGTTTTAGTTCCTGCATTTGTAATACATACCTGCCACCTAACATATCACCTGTCTACCGACCTACCTGATTACGTTTCTGTCTGTCTGTCTGTCTGTCTGTCTGTCTGTCTGTCTGTCTGTCTGTCTGTCTGTCTGTCTGTCTGTCTGAGCACGCACGGGCGGAAGTATACCACCCTTTTCTTATACTGTAAAGTGCCATATTCCCACACCCCGAATCCTACCAGATCTGTTCAAGTGCGAGGCGAACGTCGCACATCACAGACACTCTGCCGTGTCGATTCACACCTAGATAGGATCGGCTTTGTTAGTGTGAAGTCAACAAGATAACGGGACGTAAACAGTTGTGGGAAAATCCCGATGATAAAAAAGGTAAATAATGGAAAATATCCTTAAATAACACGCATATTTCAGATAAGTACTACTGGAAAGTGCATGAGAAGCTTTTTTTGTGTGTTGGTACAATGCCCGTACACGTCCGCTTTCATACTTGTATCTTGTTTTGAATTCCTGCGAGACAGCGCATTGGACTGTTCATTGTTAACCTGAGGGAGGTAAGCGTGGCGGAATAGATACGAGTGCTAAGAGTGCTCGTTCTTAAACATCCGGTGTGCTGATGCTGAGATAGGAGGTTCAACCCCTACACCGGTCAAGTGGACTAACATGTTGACTTCTTGTTCTTGACCTGGGGACGTAAATTACAAGTACATGTGAAGTCGGAGTGGGATCTCCTGATGGCAAGGGACACTGGTAATAAGGAAAGCTAATCCAAACGCACAATTTAGTCCAGTGCTAATAGAAGTAGCTTGTAGTGTCTACGCTGGAGTTCAAAGTGCAACACAGTTATTCTAAACAAAGTGATTCACATCGAGTGATTGATATTCTTAGATGACAGAGAAAACGAGTGGAATTGAGATAGATAACTTAGATGACAGAGAAAACGAGTGGAATTGAGATAGATAACTTAGATGACAGAGAAAACGAGTGGAATTGAGATAGATAACTTAGATGACAGAGAAAACGAGTGGAATTGAGATAGATAACTTAGATGACAGAGAAAACGAGTAGAATTGGGATGGACAATATAGATATTGAAAGGTGCAGCCTCGGTCAATTGTAAACTGTGATCTCCGAACGACAGACGCATCCGGCATAAATATATGCATAAGTTACATATTTGTTATCTTGTTGTGGAATTGCATCGTCGTGAAACTTGAGGGTGTAACCAATAACTATCTGTCGGATGCTCTCCAGCTTCAGCCTCCACGTGCTCTCATCTGACCCAGGTACGGGGATGGGAGGGGGGGGGGGTGTAAATGAGTACAGAAGCTTGCTAACAACTAGAGGCGTGAAGTTGACTCCATATTTCCCCGTTGACAGCTTGCTAACAACTAGAGACGTGAAGTTGACTCCATATTTCCCCTTTGACAGCTTGCTAACAACTAGAGACGTGAAGTTGACTCCATATTTCCCCTTTGACAGCTTGCTAACAACTAGAGACGTGAAGTTGACTCCATATTTCCCCTTTGACAGCTTGCTAACAACTAGAGACGTGAAGTTGACTCCATATTTCCCCTTTGACAGCTTGCTAACAACTAGAGACGTGAAGTTGACTCCATATTTCCCCTTTGACAGCTTGCTAACAACTAGATGCGTGAAGTTGACTCCATATTTCTCCTTTGACAGCCTGCTGACGACTAGCGGCGTTGTTTTTCATACAATGGTGTGAATGCAGTTCCTTCAAAAAGCATTGGCAAACACCTGAAAGTAAACGTGCCAAGATATCACAAGCAGCAACAAAAAAAAAAAAAAAATTCAAGGGTTGACTGCGACGTCATGTAAAGGATATGCAGTTAACTTTAAGAAGCAGCAAGACAAGCGAAACAAGAAACATGACATCTGTCTTCTCTCTGCGAGGCTTCGTGTCCAAAGCAGTAGGAGAAAGGAAGAAGTAGGAACAGGTCCGCGCCGTGGCGAAGGAGTTTCGGCCGGAGTTCGTAACCCACATACCCGCGTTCCAAACACAGCTCTTGGCGATTTAGCAGCAGACCGCCTTGCGTTGGTGTATTATCAAATGGTATAGGTGCCGGTCGTTCAGAAAGCTATGGCAAACTACTGAACGTAAACTTCCTTAGGAATCACGAACGGCCAAAAATGCTGGGGTTGACTGCTACGTCCTGTAAAGACTATGCGACTAACAGAAACAGGCAAGCACATTAGGATGAAGCCAGGTCAGGATTCAGGACTACACACATGGACTGGCCCAGATTCGGTCCAGGCAGGTAATGTTGTATCCATAGGTTTCAAGTATTCAACAATATACGTAATACAAGCCAAGGTTCAGGTGAACCTCTTTCTGTGAACTCTGCAGCACGCTGTAAACACGGCCTTGACAATGTATAGAGTGCAAACGCTGAACACAACACTGAGATGTGGTCACGGATGACAAACCTCGTGATGAAGTGGCATCTGCTAGAGTGACAACTTAATGACACTATAAGCCATATATGGGTGCACGAAAGATGGCCAGACATGGGTGCACGCAGCATGACAACACATGCGCTGTGTGGTACAGGGGCAATGTCTTGTGTACCGCTGCTCGCTACAGTTTGTCTCTGTCAAGAACAACAATGGTGTTAACAGAGCTGGTGTTTGACTTTCTCCATGAACAGATTCTGCGCTAAACAAAAAATAGGCTTGAATCAAGCACAAATGGATGGCGAAAAATGGAAGTAGTAGTAACACTTATGACTTAAAGTTGCTAACGTGTTAGCACACATCTTGTCTTATATCACAATGACAAACATTCGGCGATATATAAGCACTTGGCAGATAAATCAAGTCGCTTAATACGATTAATCATCCCATGTCACTTATCCAGGTAGCGGGACCCGATTACAGTTTCTTTGTCATTACGGCATACTGGGATACGCTTTTAGGCTGATGGTTTCAAGACCAAACGCCACTCGGTGGCTGATACGGTCTGTATCACGTAAGTTGCCGTAACCCCTGAATACTTCATACTTCATACTAATACAGTGGTTCTCAACCTTTTTGGGCCCATGTACCCCTTTACCATATGTTCAGTATGCCATTCCCCCCCCCACCTTCGTATTTCCTCACTATAAATACTCCCCCCCCCCCCGGTCCCTACACAGTATATGTAAAAATGGAAGCTAAATTTAATAACACATACTAGAACAAGTCTACACGTCTACTTAAAACGTCATTTGCGATTCTACTTATGTTATAAAACGAATTTCAGAAGGGCGAGAAGTACACAACCGTAAAGTGTGGATGTGGAGGGAAAAACAATATGAAGTAATCGGTTCTTGTATTAACGTGATCTTGAAATAATCTTAATTTCCCCCCCCCTCCCCCCCCCAGACCCTAAAATTCCCTCCTGGAGGGGGGGGGGGGAGTTGAGAACCACCGTACTAATATGTAAATAAAGGACCGTTTTACACGCTGGCGACCCATTTGGGCATATGGTGCTAGTATATATGTGTATAGACCAGTGGTCATCTATGAGAGTGTAGTCAGACTCACGCTCTATCTTTTACTTTTTGTGACATGACTTGTGCTCAATTTATACTGAGTCGCCCTGAGAGCCCAATGCAATGTTAAAAATAGCCCCGATGCGATTCAGACCCACGACTAACGGACCGACAGTCGAGCGTCTAACCACGACTTTGGCGTGATTGCCATTATTCTAATAATGAATTGAAAAATATCTCGTCCTTGACTTTGGGACGTGAATTACAAGTACCTCAGAAGTTGGGTTCGCCTGCTGGTGAGGGGACACTGATAATAAGGAAAGCTAATCCACAGCAAACTTCAGTCCAGTGCACATGTATGGACAACACTTGAGTTCAAAGACTGTACTCGGGACATTCCCACACATGGGGCATTCCCACACATGGGACATTCCCACACTTGGGACATTCCCACACTTGGGACATTCCCACACTTGGGACATTCCCATTCAAGCTCCTTCCGTACTGCAAAAGCCACCGAAGAGGTGCCATAGTGAATGTTCCAGTAGCAATTTGATTAATTGTCAATCTGGAGTTTCCTCTACGCTTTGAGCATCGCCCAGACCCCTGCATACTTCCTTGTGACCAAGCAGGTCTGTTCAGACATGGGTACTCCTTTATGTCGGGTGCTCTTTACACCTTCTTGTATATTCCGGAATTATGTTTAGGAAACTGGGACAAGATAGGAGTCAAATTGTCAAGGAAATAGTCAATGTCCTGTTGCCATGTGAGGGGTTCATTCCCTACACAGGCATTATGTTGGACTTAAACACTGACCTCTCATGCAAAAAGCTTGAAAGTAACATAGCTCAGAGAATCGGTGAATCAATGTCATTAATTTTGTTTCTTGAGAGAAGCGGTGTCATCTTGTGTGTTTCTTAAGAGAAGAGGTATAATCATTTGTGTTTCTTTAGAGAAGCGGTGCAATCATATGTGATTCTTTAGAGAAGCGGTGTCATCTTTAGTGATTCTTTAGAGAAGCGGTGTCATTTTTTGTGTTTCTTTATAGAAACGATGTCATCTTTTGTGTTTCTTTATAGAAGCGGTGTCATTGTTTTGAAGACGGGAGATTTGAACACCACCGTGCCCATTTCTGTCAGTTTCCTATTACCCTGTTCCGTGTGAGGCAACCAAGGCAGCATAACCCGGGGTGTACAGGTTCCAAACTCCATTCCCACAGATTCTTAACCTTGATCTAGACTCCCTGGTGGACACAGCCTAACATGAGTACCACGTAATGGCCAAGAAAGTAAGGCCAGCTGGCATGGTGGTAACCAGATCCCTTCTGGGGTGTCAGTTGACCTATTTTCTTCTTCCTCTGCGATTAACCTTTTCAATGCGTCTATTCCAGCGTAGGTTACATACACAATGGTGAAAGCGAAAACACTCCCGCGCGTAGATGCCCCATTTGTAGTCCCGTGCTACTTAGGCCACCATCTTCCGACTTCAACGATTGAGGTTTGTTTTCTTGATTCCTCCTCCCGTGGGCAGATTGTCTTCTGGGCAGATTGGTCTATACAAGCAACATAGACAGATGCCTTCCCATATAGATTGGTCTATAAAGCAACATAGACAGATAGCCTTCCCATGTAGATTGGTCTATACAAGCAACATAGACAGATTGCCTTCCCATGTAAATTGGTCTACACAAGCAACATAGACAGATTGCCTTCCCATGTAGATTGGTCTATAAAGCAACATAGACAGATTGCCTTCCCATGTAGATTGGTCTACACAAGCAACATAGACAGATTGCCTTCCCGGGCAGACTGGTCTATACAAGCATGGAGTTAGCACCATACACTAAATGCTCTTCGTGTTTTGGAAGCGATTGTTTTCTTACAATTTACCTGTGGGACGGAGACGGTTGATAACAGGATATCTAAAACCCGAGGTGTAAATTTGGGATAATCCCTGCTCATCTATTTGTGCTAGGCTGAATCATATCATGGTGAAATCCTAGTACTCCTCTCCGCCGATGAACAAGTTTTCTTACCAGTCTTGGACAACCCACTGGCTTCTTAGCTTGGAGAGGGATAGGAGAGCACTGTAACACAGGCCCCATGGGGATGGTACTTTGGTATTAGGGAGCGAGGAGAGTCTGTACTCCAACGGCACTCCGATAACTGCAAGAGTGTTAACGAGCTCAAACGATCCGAGAGTTAGAGTATTGGGCTTGAGTTAAAACTCAGTCGTCACGAGCATTCACCAACTAATGAACGAATCAGCCAGCCAACCAACAAGCCATCCAGGCAACCAAATAACCAACCGACCAATCAATCAACCAATAACCAACTACCATACCAACCAACCAACCCACCCACTCACTCATCAACCAACAAACCAGGCAACCAAAGAAATAACCAACCGCCCAATCATCCAACCCACGAACCAACTACCATACCAACTAACCAACCCACCCACCCACCAGCAATCTGACCAACCAACCAACCAAACCATCAACCAACGAACCAGGCAACCAACAAACTAACCAACCAACCCACCCACCCAACAATTAACCAACCCAACCAACAAACCACCTTGTTTAGTGTGTTGTCTGCTATCTACTTCATTAAGTAACTTCTATGAGAGCACATCAATACATTTAAAAAAAAAATTTACTTATCCTGCTAATGTATTAGTTTCAAAGATCTCATGCGGTTTAAAGACGACACTTCATTGCCCCGTGTTTTCCCCACACTGCTCAGTCTCTTTCTGCAGAGCAGCCTGCCGAAATGCTCGCTCGGAACCCGAGCTCGGAACCCCTCCCCCCCCCCCCCCCACAACGACCCCCAGGAGTATCCGAGAAAATTGTATATGCGAACCCAGTGACACAGTCCAGAAAGGAAGCCACGGCCTTCGGAGCGCGAGACAAGTAGCTCCACGGATCCCCCTAATTCAGTGCGCCCCCCAATAACAGTGGTTCCTCAACAACAGATAATCCCATCGTGCAACAGAACGAGAAATCTACAATATTGTATGCCATTCCAAGTCCTACGACAAACGTCCCCTTTGACCTTCCTGGATGTTCCCTGGCACGTCACGGGACAAGCTGTCTCCGAATGACACGGTCCCCAGCCAGAACAAGCCTTTCGGCACGATCTTTCCTGGCCAAACACGGCGAATTTAATTAGATTACAAGGCAGTTTGATCATAACTGTACCGAACAGTGAACATTAGCATTGCTACCCTGTGACTTTGCATCCTGTAAAAAAGGCTAAGGAAACGGCAACATACACAGTTGGTTATCCCAGCGGTTTTCAACTTTTAGGTCCGAGGACGTCCAAGAAGAAAATGGATTGACGACATCAGAGACATTGTACAACCACACGGAATGACACTATCCAGTGCCGCCCACCGGGCGCTGGAACGCAAATTATTCCTCCCTACTACGCTTGACGGCAGAAGTGGAAGATGATGATGATAATGATGAGTTTTTTCCATGACTACTCTGACCTTCTAATGTCGGACTGCTACTGGTACAATTAGTATTGGAACTCTTCGCTGGCTGTTGTTGATGAGGGCGGAGTACGTACGGGAATGTCCCGAATGCCTGATGCCTTTTCCTCTCGTTTCCAACAAGCTCAAGCTCTGGCGTCCTAAGTCCTGCCCTTACTGCACAGAAATATCAGTTTTTGTTGAGCCCTCGAGGGCACTTAGACAACACATAAACAAATTCACACATATTGATTCTTGCTTATAGACGTAGAAGAAAATAATAGAGACTAGAGGACACAGTAGACAACATAAACATTGCAAGTTATTACCAACTGGGATTCAAATCTTTGTACCTGCATCGAGGACGTGTCATCATTTGGAGGTGGTTCCTTCGCATCCCAATTTGGTAACTATAGTTTAGTTTAAATTTTTTGAAATCCATCTTTCGCGTGACCGATTCTACTCTCAATCTCTGTTACATATCTTCCGTTTGATGTTATTATTGCCAGTAGGTATTTAAATTGTTTGAACTTGGGAGCTCTTTTTCCTTGCAAAATGAGAACAGTTAGTCATGCGAAAAAGTGAGAGATAGTAAACACAGAGTTTACACCAAACTTACACCAAACGTTTGTGTTGTTCCCCGTGAAATTCACTAAGATCGAAACATCGATTTGTTGAGTTATGGGGTGACTTATTTGTTTAATATTATTTTTACATTATTTTCATCATTGTTATTTTCACCCCGATTTCCGTTTGCCGGATTTGCTGTAATGTATGTACATCGTGTCTATGTTTGTTATTCTATTTTTCGCAGGAGTCGCACAGACATACGTGTTTTGGTTGTGTATTGTTATATCCTGCTACAGCCCTTCCTGCTCTAATCTGTTCTTTCTGTCTATTGTTATATACATGTTAGTGTTGTCTTTTTCTTTGACATAACCACAGTTTGTTTCTCTTTTATTTTATATAACCATTATAGACCACAGAACCAACTCTTTCTCGTATATAACCACAGTGGTTTCTCTTTTCTTTGATATAACCACAGTTTTTTCCTCTCTTTTATTTGATATAATCAGAGTGATTTCTCTTTTCTTTGATATAACCACAGTGGTTTCTCTTTTCTTTGATTTAACCACAGTGGTTTCTCTTTTCTTTGATATAACCCATTGTTTTCTCTTTTCTTTGATATAACCACATTGTTTTCTCTTTTCTTTGATATAACCACAGTGGTTTCCCTATTCTTTGATATAACCACATTGTTTTCCCCTTTCTTTGATATAACCACAGTGGTTTCCCTGTTCTTTGATATAACCATAGTGGTTTCCCTATTCTTTGATATAACCATAGTGGTTTCCCATTTCTTTGATATAACCACCGTGTTTTCCCATTTCTTTGATATAATCACTGTCGTGTCTCTTTTCTTTGATATAATCACTGTCGTGTCTCTTTTCTTTGATATAAGCACAGTGGTTTCCCTATTCTTTGATATAACCACTGTGATTTCCCTATTCTTTGATATAACCATAGTGGTTTCCCTATTCTTTGATATAATCACCGTGTTTTCCCCTTTCTTTGATATAACCACAGTGGTTTCTCTTTTCTTTGATATAATCACTGTCGTGTCTCTTTTCTTTGATATAATCACTGTCGTGTCTCTTTTCTTTGATATAATCACTGTCGTGTCTCTTTTCTTTGATATAATCACTGTCGTGTCTCTTTTCTTTGATATAGCCACAGTGGTTTCTCTTTTCTTTTATATAACCACTGTGGTTTCCCTATTCTTTGATTTAACCAGTGTGGTTTCCCTATTCTTTGATATAACCACAGCGTTTTCCCTTTTCTTTGATATAACCACAGTGGTTTCCCCATTCTTTGGTATAACCACCGTGTTTTCCATTTTCTTTTATATAACCACATTGGCTCCTCTTTCCTTGGTATTCAAGGAAAGCCTTTTTTGCACTTACCTTTTACTATAAATTGTCAACTGCAGTGAGAAAAAGAGTGTTGGGGTGCTATATAGAACCCATAATGGTGTATGCTTGTGAAAGATGGAACATTAATAGACAAGCCGAGAAACATCTGATGGCGGTGGAAATGCGGGTATTGAGAAAACTGCAAAAAATTCCTTGGACGGACAGAAGTTAAATGAGAATTCAAGAGACAAATGAAAAATGGAGATTTAATGGAGAAATTAGACGTAGACAGTCAAGATTTTTTGGACATGATATGAGAAGAAATGTATAATCATGTTACATGCCGATAAGCGTCGGTTGTCATGTTTCGCCATCTCGCACTGTCACTTGAGTCGTGGATCAACTTTGTGTTCTTGTCTCGGCCATGTCACATGGCTAAGTCATCCAGACATTTACTTCTCTGCCTTTTGCTTGCTCTTTTCCTCTTAAGTTTGCCACTTGTCACCAAGATCACCAATTTATTTCTTCTCTTAACGCATCCGGTGGTCCAATGATCAAAAGAAGTGCACCATTGAAAACCTTGACTGGAGAAACCATAACTGATAAGAAACAGCAGATGGGTAGAGCACTATCTAGAGCTTTACTCAAGTGAGACCAAGCTAGCGGATGATGCCCTCAACGCCATAGAGGCCCTGCCAACTCTTGACCACCTGGACACACTTCCCACCATAACAGAAGTTAAGTGTGCTATAAATGAACTTGCATCTGGCAAGGTTCCAGGTAAGGATGGGATTCCAATAGAGGTTATCAGCGGTGGGCAAGGCACACTCACTCTACAGATCCACCAGCTAATAGAGCTATGCTGGCGAGAAGGACAAGTCCCACAGGATTTCAAAGATTCAAGCATCATAACACTGCACAAGAACAAGGGCGATCGGAGCGACTGTACAACTATAGGGGTATCTCACTTCTGTGTATTGTTGGGAAAGTATTTGCCAGAATTGTTCTGCGCAGACTTCAAGTCCTAGGAGATCAAGTCTACCCCGAATCACAGTGTGGCTTTCGACAGAACCGGTCTACCATTGATATGATATTCTCATTGCGACAACTGCAAGAAAAATTCCGTGAACAGAATCAACCACTGGTTATTGCCTTCATCGACCTCACAAAGGCATTTGATTTGGTCAGTCGTGAGGGTCTGTACAAGACACTAAAGAAGATTGGCTGCCCACTAACTCTTCTGTCCATTGTGGAATCGTTCCACACACGCATGAAGGGTATAATCAAGTTTGATGGTGCAACTTCTGAAGAATTTGAAATCAAGAGTGGAGTTAAGCTGTGTACTAGCCGCCCCCCCCCCCTTACCCTCTTTGGAATATACGTTTCACTTCTACTGAAGTATGCCTTTCGTGATCAGGATGCCGGTGTATACATTCAATCACGCTCAGATGACGGCCTCTATAATGCTCAGAGATTGAAGGCTAAGACCAAAATTAGGAGGGTACTAATCAGCGAGTTGCTTTTTGCAGATGATGCTGGGATTACGACCCACTCTGAGGAAGAATTACAATGTCTACTATCTGCATTCTCCAATACTTGTTCTGAATTTGGTTTAACAATTAACAAAAAGAAGACACAGATTATGCCGGTCTCCCTGGCTGAGTGGTTAGCAGCTTTCTCCGTAACCCCGAATGCTCTCGTGATTGACGTGGAAGCGGTTCAAGTTTCGCCAGTGAGTTACGAGAGTATGGAGCCGGTCGCTCAGAAAGTCGTGGCGTGCTGATGAGCGTAATCTAGCCTAGGAATCAACATACAGCTGAAAGATGCTGATGTTGACGGCAATATCCTGAAACAGGATGAAAACGCGGAAACAAAAACACAGATTATGTCACAAAGTGCACATGGGGCACAATCAATCTTTATTGACGACGCCGAACTGGACAAAGTAGACCATTTTACATATCTGGTATCAGAGGTAAATATGAAATTATCCCTAGACCAGGAAATCAACATCCGGATTGGTAAAGCAGCAACAACAATGAACATATTAGCAAAAAGAGTCTGGGAGAACAGGAAGCTTACTGCCAAACCAAAAGTCCTCGTCTACCAAGCCTGTGTCCTTAGTACTCTTCTTTATGGCAGTGAAACCTGGTCAACTTACCCACACCAAGAGAAACGTTTAAACAGTTTTCATATGCAGTGTCTGCGAAGAATTAAGTGGCAAGACAAAATCACAAATACTGAAGTATTGGAAAGATCAGGTTGTGTGACGGTGTATTCCATGCTCAGTCTTCGTAGACTTAGATGGATAGGACACGTTAGGAGGATGGATGATGGTAGAATACTAAAGGACATCTTTTTTTTTTTTTTTTTTTGTGAATAACAGAAAAGTAGAAGATCTCAGGGTCGGCCTCTACTACGATACAAAGATGTGTGTAAGCGGGATATGATTGATACAGGCATTGATAATGCACATTGGGAGCAAGTCGCCGCTGAACGTGTTGCATGGAGGACAACTATTAGAAATGGAATAAAGACAAAGGAGAAAATGATTGCAGATAAAGCACACACAGAGCGTGAGAGACGTAAGATGGTGCATGATGGTGGAAATGACCATGTTTTCACATGCATCTACTGTGGACAAACATTTACAGCACGAATTGGCCTTACCAGCCACACTCGCCACCGCCATGGGTCGTAGTTATTAAACCTTTTTGAAGCACAATGTACCAAACTGTCGTCTGTCAAGACGGAAAGGTGCCAATAATTAACGCACCCAAGACATCTTGACTGTCAACATGTAATTACTCTAATCAGTGTACAGGTTTCATTTCTGTCTATTAGGATTTGCTCCTTGAATTTTTTGGTTATCCATTATATTCTTTGCATTTTCTCCAGAAACCAAATTTTCACTGTCATCAGATGTTTCTCAGCTTGTCTGCTGTCACAGAAAAAACTGCAGTTTAATGATTCCTTGATAACTTACATATTAAAATACAAGGAAGGAGAAGGGTTAACAATCGTGTACTTCATTCTGAGAGGAGGACGAATAAAAGAGCATTGACCGACACAGATATGAAAATAGGATACAGGTGTTCGTAAAGTTCATTGCTTGACGATATGACGGACACGGAGAAACGCTAGTATCGGCCGACGGGAAAATGAACGGAGAATGCTTTGAAGTGCAAACGAGCGATGGACAGAGGACCAGCGCAACAGCGGAGACGGTGATCAAAGAGGTTGGACACTTTGAGGTACAAACGTCGGAGAATACAGGGAAACATCGTAGAGACGAAGGAGACCGGAGCGCGGAGCGGCCGGACGTATACGGACGTATACGTGATTTCACTGAACTTTTGATGTTACGGGTACGGCTAATTTGATTGTAGATCAAACAATCAACGAAGGATGGGACACACAATATAAAAAGCTGAACATGGAGTTTATGTTTAGTGTGTGATACCAAACTGGACGGAAAGATAGAATTATGTGTCCTGTAATGAATAGAAATATCCTCCCTTATAATGGGATAGAGTGCTTGGCTGCGGATAAATTTCGATTCGGGGATTTACATTAATTCTATAGAGGCATATATAAGGTATTAATATATTAGTGTAATAGTAGCATAGGGATATAGGTGTGTGTTATTAATGTGTGAAATTGCATTCGTTTATCTAGTCGTGTAAACTTTAGTGCACTCAGAAATCGTATGTCCGTATGTTTTTCGGAGGCTTTTCAGTATGGCTAGAAAAGGACTATCACATAAGAAAATTATATGAAGCAGACGCATATCACCAGATTACCTATCTTCTCCACAGGTTCAAATCTCCTATTGAAATCATAGAAGAGATGAAGGTTACTACACTTGAGCAAATAAAGTACCTACTTAGAAACAACAAGAACATAGACATGTTTTAATATGAAGAAATGATAACTTAATGGCAAATACAGAACACTGTATGCTCAAACAAATATACAACTAAAACCCTTAAAAGGAAAAGACGTTAACCTGTGGCAAGCAGGGATACTTAAAACTGCATGCAATTGCACTGTGCAGAAACATTAAACTTTGTTACCCATAGACATGGTGTAGACCAGTCATAGTAACTCTTGACAATGTTGGATAGTGGCGGTGTGTATTCAGAGGTGGATTATAATACCGTCCAAACCGGGAAATATATGAACTTCAGTGACTTACCAAATCGGATTATTTTCTGGTGATAAGACATTGAACAATTGTTTTCTTCAAGAATTGGATTAATTCCCGACTCAAGCAGGAGGAGATCATTCATGGTGAGATCACTCCATGTCTGTGTGTGCAGTCCTGTGTTTTGGCTGACAGAAAAGACGAGAAGAACTAATGCACATACGAGATCAACCGTCCTATCTTGCATTCACACTAGCATACAATACCAACTCCATATACACAGTCCATACATATACCAGACATAGTTTTTCTTAATAAATCTTTTATTTATTGTTGAAAGGAACTGTTGTCTGAGTATGTGTTGAGAGAATAACAGAGAGAGTGAAAGAAATAGATATATGGAAGGGAAGACAGAAGGGAGGGGTGTAGACAAAAGTCAGTCAATAATCCCAACAGATAATAAGTTTGAAGATGTGCTTGTTGATTCCAACTCTCTCCCGGGAAAACAAGCGACATCTGCCCATCGTCCAAGTTTCACATCCATACAAAAGTACAGGTTCTATGTAGTACTTCAACACTCTTATTCTCGTTGCAATTGACATCTTTCATTGGAAAAGCCGATCTAAAGGAATTTGTGTATAAGAACCTGTATAACTATTAAGACCATAATAGGACAAGTAAAAACTGCATTCTGACAAATGAAGAACGTTTTGTGCAATAAATCATTGTCTTGAAAGTTAGAAAGAGAGTTCTTGCATATTATATTGAACCAATTTTAACATACAAGTGCAATCCTGGACAATTAGTAAACGTGAGAAAAAATTCATGGAAGCCTTGGAGATGCGGTTTTATAGAAGAATGCTGAAAAATAATTGGACAGCCAAGACGAGCAATCTGGACATTTTGAAGGAAGCTAAGTCGCAAAGACAACTTATCACAAACATCAGAAAGAGGCAGTCCTCGTGTTTTGGTCACGTTATGAGATGACAAGAACTGGAACATGTTGTGACAACCGGAAAGATTTGCGGAAAGATAGATAGAGGAAGACACTGTGAAAAGTTTCTTGACAGTCTTATATCATAGCACAGAAGGGAGGCAACACATGAATTGATCCATGACGACAGAGATCACAATTTGTGGAGAGGGATGATCACCAACGCTAGCCGGTAAAACACCAGATGATGATGATGATGATGATGATGATGATGATGATGATGATGACGACGACGACGATGATGATGATGACAGTTAAGAATCTTAATAACAAAGTAAAGGTCTAAGGTTATATGGTGTTGTATCCACATTGTTATAGATCTGACAGTACTCGGAAGATGACGTGGTCAGTATCCCATTAGCTGCTTTTACATTCCAAAACATTTCCTCGTACCGAGTTTAGGTTAAATCAACTTGGGAGCTCAAGCCAATTTGAAAAATTTTCTCCAATGCGGATTTGACCTCATAACCACCGGGCGGACAGGCAAGCCTCTGGCCATTACGTCACCGCGACTCTCCACTTAATAATTGAAAAAAGGTCCCATTATCCAGCCTTAGATGCAATGGACGCATTGTGCTGGATCCATATGTTCATACACAAAATGGCACTAGTGATGTGGTCAGTTGCAAGGAGGCCGCCTATACTTCCTAGGCATTTCCTAGAACTCATTTTGGCCATCGGTCAATAGAACATTAAGTATACGGTGTATGTTTAATGACTGCAGTTTTTGAAAATATTGCCGTTCCAAGTTTTGTATTTACCTATTTTGTTGCATGAACTCCACAGAGGGCTAATACAAAACTTGGAACGGCAATATTTTCAGCAACTTCACAGCCATTAAAAATACACCATATTAATAATTCCGTTTATTGTATCATTAGAATTACACACTTGTAACATTAGCCATTGCCACCTACGGACAGCAATCATCTTCAAATTAATATCTTGTTGGTAAAACCATGTACAGCTGCCAGTTGCGGCTGACTCAGTAACGGGATTATTAATCTGAGTCAGGATGGAATCTAATATACCTTCTCTCTGAGGTTGAACGGCGTAGAGGTAATGATATAATCGAAATCGAAAGCATTACAAAATATACGTAAGGGACATAATTACTTATGAACTTCAACTGCCTTATTACATGTTATCGCCCACTGAGAAAGAATGTAGGTAAGTGTCTGTCAACTGTGCATCAGGGAGTATCCATGATGAAGTGGTCACGCCGTGTTCCAAGCGCTCCGTAGGTTGTGGGTTGGATTCCGTGCTATGCCGTTGCGTCCACAAGTCCAGTTTTCTCTGAGACTCCAGGGAAATCGCTGGAGTTACGGAGTTCGTATGAGTTCGCCAAGCGGAAATCGACTTAGCCATATAGAATAACTAGTTTAGTTTAGTCGTGGGATCAACATCACGGCACACGGTTTAACCCATATGTGCTCCGTTTTCCTCCTAACTCAAACATAAGTCTGGAGAAACTCAGCTCAATGCACGAACTCCGTTGCATCGGCGAGGATCCTGAAATACTTTGGGTAGATTTTAAACTCGAAATTTTTTGCCCGGGCAGCGCCGATAACATCCAGTGCCAATGAAGTCGGACCTCTGCCTTTTAAAATATTTTAACACCTTGTTGTTTTAACCTTACAAAATATGCAAGGGACATAATTACAAATGAACTTCAACTACCTTTATTAGATGTTATCGCCCCTCTAAGAAAGAATTTAAAGATCTGCCAAGAGAGTACCTTGTGGTTGAGCACGTTCAGACTAATACTGCCCCCAAAATGCGCAGGAGCGCATACAGAGCCCATCGATCCACACATGAGCAGCTAATGGACGCATCAATCCATACATGAGCAGCCCATGGACGCATCATCCATACATGAGCAGCCATTGGACGCATCGATTGATACATGAGCAGCCATTGGACGCATCGATCCATACATGAGCAGCCCATGGACGCATCATCCATACATGAGCAGCCCATGGACGCATCATCCATACATGAGCAGCCATTGGACGCATCGATTGATACATGAGCAGCCATTGGACGCATCGATCCATACATGAGCAGCCCATGGACGCATCATCCACACATGAGCAGCCATTGGACGCATCGATCCATACATGAGCAGCCCATGGACGCATCATCCATACATGAGCAGCCCATGGACGCATCATCCATACATGAGCAGCCATTGGACGCATCGATTTATACATGAGCAGCCCATGGACGCATCGATCCATACATGAGCAGCCCATGCCACATCCAGCTTGTCCTGGCAGAAAAGGAAGCCGCTGTTCCTGTGCCCAAGTCCTTACCTTAGACGAGAAGGTAGTCAAGATGGGGGTTTCCAAGAAGCGACCTGCGGAGACAGAAACAGCTCCAGAGACAGAAACAGCTCCAGAGACAGAAACAGCGCCAGAGACAGAAACAGCTTCAGAGATAGAAGCAGATCTCGAGATACAAACAGCTCCAGAGACAGTAATAGCTCCAAAGACAGAAACACCTATACAGACAGAAGCAGCTATATAGACAGACACAGCTTTAACGACAGAAACAGCTCCAGAGACACAATCAGCTCCAGAGATAGAAACAGCTCAAGAGACAGAAACAGCTCCAGAGACAGAAGCAGCCGAAGACACAGAAACAGCTCCAGAGACAGAAACAGCACTAGAGACAGAAACAGCTTCAGAGACAGAAACAGCACCAGGGACAGAAGCAGGTATTTACTTCCCTGCCGTCACCTTCTTCTTAATCAGTCGCTTGCTAACCTTCTGGAGTCACCTCGTGCAAGTGACTACCCCTACTGGGCGAGGCTGCTCCTATGGAGCGCCCATTTACGCCGTTTCTCTGATTCTCTACTGAACGCCCCGTGCCTGTCTTGACATCAGAGCTAAAGACATACCCTTTTACAAAAGAGAGACCCGTTGACACGTCATCAGGGGCATTGGACCTGTGGCGCTAGACCCATATTTCTATAGACCAATGAGAACTCGGTGAGTGATGCGGTCAGTAGCAAGCCAGCCGCCTTGACCTCCCCGCCACGTTCTCTGGACTAACTGTAGACTGGGCCGTCGTAGGAGCCCAGATAACTTTTAAATGATTCAGTGCAGAAGGATAATTTATCGCCAAATATGACCTCCCGATAGGAAGTTTAGTCTATTCTAGTTTAGTTTAGTTTAGTTTAGTTTAGTTTAGTTTAGTTTAGTTTAGTCGACGGATCAACATCACGGCACACGGGTATAACCCATAAGTGCTCCGTTCTATTCCTAACTCAAGCCTGAGTCTGGAGAACCTCAGCTCAGTGCACGAACTCCGTAGCACCGGCGAGAATCCTGAAATTCTTTGGGTTGATTGTTAACTAAAATTTTGCCCGGGCAGCGCCGTTAGGCTACTCTTTCTTGATTTCCAACTGCCAAGGGATATTTTACGTGCGCAACAATACACACAATCGTCCGATCTCACTACCCAGAGACCAGGGGAAATTTTGTTATTAGAAGAAAAAAAAAAGTGAAAAAAATCCCGGCCCTCACCGGGGCTTAAACCCGAGACCTTCATCACTCGAGACGGACACCATACCTCGAGACCACTCAGCCCCCCCCCCACCCCAAGCCTCCCGATAGGAAAGAAGGATGATATATCGCCGAACTAGGGTGATCGTGTTATTTGATTTGTTTCAGTATCTTCCGCCCAGTGAACGTAAATTTGCATTACACTACTTGTTCATTTGATTGTGTTTCATGGTTAGTCCAAACCTACTTGTCGCTTTTCGCTGAATCAGTTAAAATTCCGCCAAGACGGGTTTCAAGCCCATGACCTGGTCGGTAGGCGATAGTTTAACCAGTAAGTTACCGTGACAGAGACAGCCTTGGGTGGGGAACACAAGAAGATGTAAAAGCCTGCATAAGGACAACTGGACTATCATCAACAGGATACATCAGTTCCCGTGCTGATACTGTTCAATATCACGACGAAAGGGTGTAGGCAACAATGACGTCTTTATACTATCACGTGACCAAGGGGACAGGAGCGTGATGATCGTGAGTGTTTGCTTCAGACTAGACACCAGAAGTAGAAGAGGAGGAGGAGGAGGAAGAAGAAGAAGAAGAAGAAGAAGAAGAAGAAGAAGAAGAAGAAGAAGAAGAAGAAGAAGAAGAAGAACAAGAACAAGAACAAGAAATAGACGAAGAAGCAGCAGCAACAGCAGCAGAAGAAAGAGAAAAACCAAAGAACAAGAAGAAGACAAGTGCGTGTATTGCCTTTAAAATAATATTTTCCAACGAAATTCTAAAGTTGTAGAATTGCCCATAAACCCTCATGACATCAACACTGTCCCGCCTACACAGTTACTTCCGGTCTAAGATTAAGGAACATACGCGTTGCTTCTGCATTACTTCGGTCAGGAAATGCCTACACCCTCAATTGACAAATGCAATTACCTGACAGCCGAGACACATAACATCGGGCAAGGTCTCCAGGCATTGTAGATGCCCTCTGGTCTCACGTTTCCCCGGACTAGAGACTATCTTGGAGGAACATTGATCTATTTGACGGTCAGCAGGATCTATTGGCGCCTATTTGTCTGTAGCACGTCTGCGGACGGTTCCTGCTCCATTTTCCATTCCATTGTTTTTTTCTGGGTTCTGTGTTTTGTGTGTGTGTGTGTGTTTTTTTTATTGAATTTAGCATATCCTTTTACAGGACTTAGCTGTCAACACCAGCATCTTTCAGCTGTATGTTGATCTCTTGGCAAGATTACGCTCAGTAGTTTGCCATTGCTTTCTGAGCGGCCGGCTCACATACCCCGTAAGTTACCGATGCGATTCGAACCTCTGCTGATTTGAACCGTCATCACGTTACCTGACGAGAGTATACGAGATTACGGAGAAAAGTCATAACCTCTAAGCCACGAAGCCGGCAAGTAAACAATAAAGAATAACAATAAGTAATGCACAGATCACAATTACTGAAAACATAGGACGTTTCGGTGACTAGCCTTCATCATCAAACAAATACTTACACAAAACACAACATATATTCACAGAGAAGATCCTCCAGTAACTACTACATTAAGGCATAAGAACGGGAGGAGAAGAATGAAAAGATGGGGATAAAATGTGACCATTGAAGAGAAAATGTAAAATTGAAGACAAAAATTGTTACTTATCTCGGAGTCCCAGGCTTGTATAGAATAAGGTTAACACTTTATTATTATTATTATTATTATTATTATTATTATTATTATTATTATTATTATTATTATTATTATTATTATTATTATTATTAGTATTATTATCAAAATTGCATTTCAAAAATTGAAAAGGATTTTATCCAATACGCCACGATCATTGAGTTTAATAAAGGATTGATAAGTCATGAGGACCAACTTTATTGCGCCAGGTTTTATCCCACATGGCTGGGTCTTTCCCCACAGGACGGCCACCGTAAAACAGCTCACAAAGCGCGAACTCCGTAGCTCCAGGGACAACCCCCAGCGATTTCGAATATTCCCAACAATGGTGACGCAGTGAAAGAAATTAAAAGACAAATATCTATTGCTCTTGAAGAACTGAAATAACTGAATAAACTGTGGAGAGGGACAGACAGAACTACAAAAATTAGATTTTTAAGAGCACGCATCTTTCCAATTGCAACATACGCCTGTGAAACCTGGACACTTACTAAACAAGCTGAACAGCGCATAAGTGCCTTTGAATATAAATATTATCGACGAGTTCTATGAATATCTTGGATACAGAAAAGAACAAATGCGTCCATACGACAAGATCTGAATACTGAAGAAGGTTGGCTGCTAAAGATGATAAAACAAAGAAAATTTACATATTTTGGTCACTTGAAACGTCATGACAGTTTGGAGAGAACAACCATAGAGGGGCATACCCCGGGAAGAGAGGAAGCGGATGGCAAAAGAGAAGATGGGTGCAGGATGTGGCGCATGATCTCCAAATGGATATTTCGGACGCGGGGCATCTTGCTGATGACCGAGAAGCTTTCCGGACGGTTGTTATGGGAGCGAGGTTCTGCAAAGGACATGCTACTGAATGAATGAATGAATGAATGAATGAATGAATGAATGAATGAGCTAATTCTCACATACATACAAACTAACCGCTAGTTAATTATTTTAGATACCGCAATCAACAACCATCTGTTCGCCAGGTCGTGTAGATTTGTTGAGAAACGAGCAGGCGGACAGATTGGCTGAGTCTGCGACGCTTGGTGGAATACTGATTGATGCACTATTAGGCAGATATGGTGAGGGGCCACTGGGGTCACGAATAGTAATTAACATATAAATCATCTTAACCTGGAGAGAATGGTGCATCAGGGAGTGAGTGACAAGAGAATCTGACTGACACTCAATATCCGGAGAAAAGGCAAGACGATCATATATTCAGATTAGAACGGTTCATCATCATCATCAAGTGCCGTGCAATTTGTCGTAGGTGGTCATGTCTCTCCACATATCTTGGTCTTTGGTTTTCTGGATCAACTCTGCTGCTGATATTCCTTCATGCTACCGCCTCAATCCATCCAGCATCACTTCTCTTGGTCGGCCTCTGCCTCTCTTCCCCTCGATCTTTCCAGACGTTACGATATTCTCCAATTCCTCTCTTCTGATCACATGACCAAAGAAAGCTGCTTGTCTCTTTCTTATTGTTGTATATAATGTTCTAGTTTCATTAGCCTCTTTCATGTAATCGTCGTTAATTACTCTGGTAATCCAAAGAATTCGCAACATTGGTCTTAGAAATGACATCTTTGTTGCTTCCATGTTCTTCCTAATTTGTTCATTTACATTCCAAGATTCACTGCCATACAGCAAAACAGGTTCTATATAGTACTTCAGCACTCTCTTTCTTACATTCAGTGATAGTGACTTATTGCATTAGATATTCTTCATTTTCTTATATGCAGCTTGTGCTTGCCCTATTCTGCTCTTAATCTCTGTTGCGCACCTTTCGTCTGATGTTATAATATGCTCCTAGGTATTTAAAATTATCCACTTGTTTAAGAATGTTCCCTTCTATTTAAATTTCACATTAGAAATGGTACCATTAGTATTTGGATCCAGCTGGTCGCTGAAGATGGCGCAGTGCACACAATGGAATGTACCGAGTGCTGTGATGTCGGTTGGTAACTAAAATTAATCGCACCTTTCAATAAAAGAACGAAATCAGCAACGCATTGCCCAAACATGATCTCACTTCTCCCCACAAACTAAATCACCTAACCGTCTACAATCTGTCTGGACGGTTAGATCTACCGAATTCTAACCCACAGTTTCCAACACCGAAAAGCACTGAATATTTTGTTACACCCAAGACTTCTTTTCTCTCTCTCTCTTCCGCTGCCCTAATTAGACATTGTATCCTGTCCTGGGGATTAGGTGAGAAATTCATTACAGAAATGTTGCCAAGGGAGACAAATGTTTAATGAAAGAATCGCAGCGCTTGCAGCTTCCTGCTGCTTGGCAAGTTAAGTTAGGTTATTTCCCTTTGAAGAGAATTCTATGTAATTAGTTTTTGTACTTTCAGTATTATCGTAGGATGGCCCAAGGGCAACGAAGGCTGTTGACAATTCCCCGACAAAAGAAGTCGAAGAGATCGAAATCTGTTTATTACACTAAACTTAACACATAAACCTTGTTCACAAAACTTAATACATTAAACGTGAACACAAAACTTAATACAGGAAACTTGCAGAACAAACTTAATACATGAAACTTGTACATAAACTTTAAACATGAAATTTAGTACATTAAACTTAATACACAGAACTTAACACTAATCTTAGTACACTATTTGAAATGCACTAAACCTAGCACATCAGACCTAGAAATCAGACCTAGCACATCAGACCTAGAAATCAGACCTAGCACATCAGATCTAGCACATCAGACCTAGCACATCAGACCTAGCACATCAGACCTAGCATATCAGACCTAGAAATCAGACCTAGCACATCAGACCTAGCACATCAGACCTAGCACATCAGACCTAGCACATCAAACTTAGTACTTTAAATTTAGCACATATAACCTAGCAATTCAAATCTAGCACATCAAACTTAGTGCATCAAACTTAGTACTTTAAATTTAGCACATATAACCTAGCAATTCAAATTTAGCACATCAAACTTAGCACATCAGACCTAGCACATCAAACGTATCACATCAAACATAGCACATCAAACCTAGCACATCAAACATAGCACATCAAACTTAGCACTTTAAACTGAGCATTTGACCAGACCTAATATTCGTCTCAACTGTTTGCTCTCAGAATCTGGACGTTGGGCAAGAGCACACGTTTAGACAACATTTCTTCATCTCCCCCAGCCATTAACGTGTGCTGTATATCCAGTCTGACAATGGTCAGGCACAAAACGGCTCACTGGAAGGGGAACGTTAATTCCGCCGATGATTAAAGAGATAATGAAATTGATGGACAACCTGTACATGAAGCTGTCAAGCTAATTAACCATATATTTTTGTTGCATGATGGGGAATGTGGGTGAAAGAACAGAAAACAGAACGGGATAAATTGTTAGCATTGATTTCATTAGAAGAGAGATAAGCAGATTCGGACAGACAGTAGGAAAGGTGTGTGTGTGTGTGTGTTTGTGTGCGCATGCGTGCGTGCGTGCGTGCATGCGTGCGTGCGTGCGTGCATGCGTGCGTGCGTGTGTGTGTGTGTGTGAGAGGGATTTTTTTTTTTTTGGGGGGGGGGGGGAATAGAGAGGAGAGAGGAAAAAGAGAACGAACAATCGAAGTTTATTTTCAAGAATTTAAAACAGTTGGGTTAAGAATTGGTCACGCATGCCCGTCTGACATTCTTCCCGTCTGATCTCTCTGCTCTCATATATGATTTCATGAAGAAAGAGAGAGAGAGAGAGAGAGAGAGAGAGAGAGAGAGAGAGAGAGAGAGAGAGAGAGAGAGAGAGAGAGAGGAGGGGGAGACGGAAATACAAAAGCGAACAGGAAAAACTAGTAATGTGTGGATAGATGAAAACAAACTTCAGGAGTTTTAGGACATAAAGTAGGCAAGTATGGTAGTTAGTAGACAGGTAGGCGTGTACGTAATTAAATAGGTATTCCGACAGTTAAATAGGTGGATAGATAAGTAGATGGGTAGTTAGAGAGAGAGAGAGAGAGAGAGAGAGAGAGAGAGAGAGAGAGAGAGAGAGAGAGAGAGAGAGAGAAAGAGAGAGAGAAACATAAGTAGACTTGTATTTTGACAATTCGACAGGTAAGTAGGTGTAAGCAGGTAATTATTACCGTCTACAGTTATACGGTAGCTCAGTCATATCTGACTAAGACCTGACAGTAAGGTGGGCAAATAGGAAGTGAGTAATTACTTAGATACGTTGGTAAATAAGTAAGTAGGAAGACATTCAGTTAGGAAGACAAGTAAGTCGTTAGATAGATCAACATGTAGCTCTTTTACGTAGCTTTTTATTTTTAAATGTAGGTTTGTGTGTACATCCGCTGTTATTCTGTTAATAGATGGTTGTTAGTTCAGCCGACAGTTATGTAAATATGTACCGGTAGTTAGGCTTGCAGGAAAGTAACTAGGAATTTGGTAGTTAGTTAGACCTGTAGATATGCAAATATGTAGAAAGTAGATAATTTAGTAGGATGATGAAACACCTACAAGAGAAATAAATAAAATAAAAATGAAAGTCAAGAAAGCAGAGGAGATGAAAGTTTATACGGAAGATGAGAGCATCTCACTTTCAAAGGAATAAACATGAAAAGGCGGCAACCCGACAGACAAGACCAGCTCCAGGATTGGGAGGTAAAAAGGCGGGCAACTAAGCAAACAGACCTTGGACATGACTAATCCAATAGGGCACTCACGCAAATGAAAGAATGTGTTTATCTAGGAGAGATGAGCCATCGAGGCAATCACCCAGAGAACGTGACTGACTGTTTACACAACTCCGGATAAATAGCGCCTATAGTCATTTCACAGCTGGAACACCATACTGATGGCGTGTTGATAGACGCGGACACGTTGGTACGGGGTTAGGTGACAGACAGACAGACAGACAGATGGAGAAACAAAAAGACAGACAGACAGACAGACAGACAGACAGACAGACAGGTGGAGAAACGAAAGGACAGATAGACAGACAGACAGACATTCAGACAGACAGACAGACAGACAGACAGGCGGAGAGTCGAAAGGACAGACAGAGGGACGGACGCACGGACGGACAGAGAGACAGACAGACAGACAGACAGACAGACAGACAGGTGGAGAAACGAAAGGACAGACAGACAGACAGATGGAGAAACGAAAGGACAGACAGACAGATAGACAGACAGACAGAGAAACGAAAGGACAGACAGACAGACAGACAGACAGACAGACAGACAGACAGACAGACAGGCGGAGAGTCGAAAGGACAGACAGAGGGACAGACAGACAGACAGACAGACAGGTGGAGAAACGAAAGGACAGACAGACAGACAGACAGACAGACAGACAGACAGACAGACAGACAGGCGGAGAGTCGAAAGGACAGACAGAGGGACGGACGCACGGACGGACAGACAGACAGACAGACAGACAAACAGACAGACAGATGGAGAAACAAAAGGACAGACAGACAGACAGATAGACAGACAGACAGACAGACAGATGGAGAAACGAAAGGACAGACAGACAGACAGACAGACAGAGAAACGAAAGGACAGACAGACAGACAGACAGACAGACAGACAGACAGACAGACAGACAGACAGACAGACAGACAGACAGGAGGAGAGTCGAAAGGACAGACAGAGGGACAGACAGACAGACAGACAGACAGGTGGAGAAACGAAAGGACAGACAGACAGACAGACAGACAGGTGGAGAAACGAAAAGACAGACAGAACGAACGAACGAACGAATGAACAGACTTTATTTTCAAAGGGTAACAAATTGGGCGCGCAGGACCGTCTTACATTCGGCCCTTCCAATCATTCATCTTTCTTTCATCAACAGTGCATAGGAAAAAAACATTGTCACATGAATTTTGTAAACATAAACAATGCATATTACTATGTTATGAGACACATCCACCACCCACCCACACATCCCCCATTCACTCCAACTTCCCCACCCAACCACACACACATACAATACATTCCCCCACCCATCCACCACATCCCTACACCTACACATCTCCCCACCCACACACACCTCTCACCCACCACACATCCCATCCACCCACACCCCAAGCACACATACATTCAATAACCCACACATCCCCCACCTACACACATCTCCCCACCCACTCACATATCCTCTACCCGTCCCATTTCCCACCAACAATCACTCACCCAATGACAGACAGACAGACAGACAGACAGACAGACAGACAGACAGACAGGCGGAGAGTCGAAAGGACAGACATAGGGGCGGACGCACGGACGGACAGACGGACAGACAGATAAATAGATAGTGTCCATGTCTCTGATCCCCACTGATCTCACACACGAACATATACTAAGGGGCATGTAAGTTAGCAACCTGATTCCCTAAATCAATACGTGAGTGTCTAAATCAGCATTCCTTAGGATGTTCATCTGCTGGAGCAAGCGGCGGGAAGTCTGATTTATAGTCGCAGATCTTCGCAATCCTGGGTTAACTCTGAACATAATCTGCAATACCCGATATTGATGGCCGCATAAACCAGAATTGTTATCTCACGCCGTGCGGAGGGGCCTATGTTGTGTGTGTGTGTGTGTGTGTGTGTGTGTGTGTGTGTGTGTGTGTGTGTGTGTGGTGTTTGTGTGTGGTGTGTGTGTGTGTGTATGTGTGTGTGTCTGTATGTGATATGTGAATATATATATATATATATATATATATATATATATATATATATATATATATATATATATATATATATATGTGTGTGTGTGTGTGTGTGTGTGTGTGCGTGTGTGTGTGTGTGTGTTTTGTTGCGACGCTTGCTACTGGCGAGAAAGATTTATCACCCATTCTTCCGTCTACTCAGGCCTACAGACTGGAGAGAAAGATTTGTCACCCATTCTTCCGTCTACTCAGGCCTACAGACTGGAGAGAAAGATTTATCACCCATTCTTCCGTCTACTCAGGCCTACAGACTGGAGAGAAAGATTTGTCACCCAATCTTCCGCCTACTCAGGCCTACAGACTGGAGAGAAAGATTTGTCACCCATTCTTCCGTCTACTCAGGCCTACAGACTGGAGAGAAAGATTTGTCACCCATTCTTCCGTCTACTCAGGCCTACATACTACAACATGTTATGATCTTACAAGTGTACGTACCCATGCAAGCTCCCTGGCTTAGGTGTTACGGACGCAGTTCGGAATTCCGCATACCGCGCTCGAAACACAGCTGTGGGCGATTTGGCAGCAGACCGCCTTTCGTTGATTTTTTATGGGTATGGTTGCCGGTTTTAATGGTTTGGGTGCCGGTCGTTCAGAAAGCAATGGCAAACTACTGAACATCAACTTGCCCAGGAATAACGAACAGCCTAAATATGCTGGGATTGTCTGCTACGTCCTGTAAAGGATATGCAAGTAACGTTTAACCCACAAGCGTTTGTTGCTACCCGGCTTGGCTTTAAGTGTGTATTTACACAGCGTACAAGTACACGCAGGTCATCGCAACACATCAGACCACTAGCGGCAAACTAATTGTTGTGTGAAATCTGCTTCCTTCTTGATGTTGAAACCCTTCAGTATGTCGGGGATATGACTTGTATTGAACTGTCAACTGAAGTCTGTGCGTGCGTGTGTGTGCATGTGTGTGCGTGTGCGTGTGTGTACGTGCGTGTGCTTGTGTGAGTGCGTGCGTGCGTGTGCATGCGTGCGTGCGCGCGCGCGCGCGCGTGTGTGTGTTCCTTAAGCTGTCCGAATACCGAGTCCAGCCAGCTTGCTCGATCAAGTCATTACCTGTTATCGCTACGATTTCTGTGAACCGATGAGCTCACTGACTATTACTGACTGTATTGGTCCTAGTGTTTTCCCAAGGTTAACCCGCGCTGCTCCTGTCTCGCGAGTTGCCGTGTGTGATTACTAGTCTGCTAAACTGGATCTGCATTAACCCATTTCTGTCCATGACATGATTGATTGATTGATTGATTTGATTGATTGATTTAGGAATCGACATCACAGCATTCCGGCATTCCCATAAGTGCTCCGTCCCCATCCTCAGTAGCCAGCGAAGAGTTCCAGTCTCGCCTTTCCTCTGAGCATTGAGCGTCGGCCAGATCCCCTCATCACTCCTCGCTGTCTCATTCTTGCTAGACCATGGTAATCCATTTGCTCCTCCGAGGTGTGCACGTGCTCCCACAAGGCCGCAACCACATCTGCCTTGTCATGTATCAATACTCCACCAAGTTCTGCAGAGCCAGCCAATCTGTCCGCCTATTCATTCCCCAGCATACCGGCATGCCCCGGAGAAAAGATCCAGGTGATGCTTGTCACCCGTGACCTCCGAAGCGAAGCAAGCCACTCGGCACGAAGCCTGCCCGTCCTCACCCTCGTTGTCCATGACATAAACCATATAAAGCCATTCATCATGTGCCAAGCCGGCAAGCGTGGGCAGCCAAGTTTCGCTATTTTACAGTAGTACCAACGTCGTTAATCAGCCTCTTTCTTGTCCCGACCAGCCATACAAATAGTTGTAAACACGAAATAGACTTAGCAGAACAAAACTTAGTTGCATATCTTTTACAAGATGTCGCAATCAACCCCAGCATGTTTTGGCTTTTTGTGATTTCTTGGCAATATAACGTTCAGTTTGCCATTGGGTTCTAAACGACCAACACTCAAACCATTTTATTAAGACCAACGCAAGGCGGTTTGCTGCCAAATCTATCGCAGCTGTGTTTCCAACATGGCATGTGGGATTACGAATTGCGTCTGTAACCTCTTCACTACTTAGAAGAAGCACATGTTTTCTGACCTATCAGTTTCTTTACTCTTGAAGGAAAATTTAACAAGAATGCTCTGTCATCTATTATCTATATTACAATGCCGTGTAGGGCGGGGGGGGGGGGGGCAGGGTCCTGGATCTGAGGAATTAAGGCCACCTGGCTAGTGCCGCGAACAGTGCACGTTATGGTTTTTCGTTTTGTCCTCGACAGAAAAAAAGCCACAACTTAGTCAAAATGCTCAATGGAGGAAAATTATGGATCCATACGCGTTACCACAATAACGACACAGAACAACTCACGGACTTTTGATATCACCAATACGACCGGGCTGCCCTCACGTCTGTGGTGAAAACTTCAGTAAAGAAAGAAAAATGAGAATTCCCGTGGACTCAAGAGGTGCACCAGTGGACTACAGGGAGATCAACAGCGCACTGGCTCGCCGCCGCCACGTCTGAATATTCCCCCAGAAACCCCCCAGTCAGCGAAAACCTCACAGAGCTGAGAATATTCGAGTTGATCCTATGGAAATGCACTTGGGCACCTTTCTAAGGGTGAACATCAAGTTCCCACACGCCAGCAAGAAGGCGGTAAAAACGATCAACACTTCTCGAAGCTAGAAACCTGGGTGCGAATGGACGACAGGAGAAAGACGCTTCAGAAGGTCAGCCCACAGAGTGTTAAGGAGGTAGATGTACGAGGAAACATTTGGGAGAAAAGGTGGGGATGGGGGAGTGGGGGGGGGGGGGTTCCTCCTCTGACTATCAGACACCCCGCTGTCGTTCTCATTCAATATTCACTCTCCATCACTCTCACTCACTCTCACTCTCTCTCACTAACCCTTGTAGAATCAAGTGATCAGACTCTGTTCAGCTGTCCGTCTGTTGTGTTACAGTTAGGGCCCTTGTGGTGTTTCTCTTCTGCAAGTGCTTTAGGAGATGAGTTGCCTGTTTCGCTTTCTACTTTCTTGTGCTTGCTCCGCGATGGAGTTTGTATGACCGACCAAGGCTCATGTGCCAATGAGAGAAACACACATTTAATACGTGCAACCAGCTTGATGAAGAAAGTACAGATCAAATGAAGATTAAACACGTCATGCAGCTCAGAAAATAGAGGATGACTTCCAAGAGGACACACGAACACACACGCACACTCACACACGCACATGAATACACACATACAAACTCAAACGCACAAACACACTGACTAGTTGTCCGACTCGAATCAGAACAAAGGCATTTGATAAAGTATAGAAGCGGTGGCTGAAATCATATTGCAAAAATGCAAGTTACCCTAGAAATATAACACACTAGCTGACCCGGCCCGGCTTCGCCCAGACCCTGGTGGGGAGCATCTCATTTAATTCATATAAGTAGTCATATAAGTTCTCGTTCCCGTTACCGACTATCTGTCTGTCTGTCTGTCTATCTGTCTGTCTGTCTGTCGGTCTGTCTATCTATCTATCTGTCTGTCTGTCTGTCTGTCTGTCTGACCCGGCCCAGCCCATGGTGGAGAGCATCTCATTTAAATTATATAAGTAGTCATATAAGATCCTATTCCCGACTATCTGTCTGACTGTCTGTCTGTCTTGGGTAAATGGAGGAGGGAGGAGGAAGAGGGAGGTGGAGGAGGAAAGAGGAGGGAGGAGGAGGGAGGAGACAGGAGGAGTAGGGAGGAATAGGAGGGAGGAGGAGGGATTAGGAGGAGGAGGGAGGAGTAGGGTGGAGGAGGAGGCGAGGAGGAGGGAGGAGGAAGAGGGAGAAGGAGGAGGGAGAAGGAGGGGGAGAAGGAGGAGGGAGGAGGAGGGAGGAGGAGGAATGTGAAGGGAGGAGGAGGGAGGAGGAGGAGGAGGGAGGCGGAGAGAGGAGGAGGAGGGAGGAGGAGGAATGTGAAGGGAGGAGGGGGGAGGAGGTAGAGGGAGGAGGAGGAGGTAGAGGGAGGAGGAGGGAGGAGGCGGAGAGGGATGAGGAGGAAGGAGGAGGGGGAGGAGGGAGGAGGAGGAGGGAGGAAGAAGGAGGAGGAGGGGGAGGAGGGAGGAGGAGGAGGTAGAGGGAGGAGGAGGAGGAGGTAGAGGGAGGAGGAGGGAGGAGGCGGAGAGGGAGGAGGAGGAAGGAGGAGGGGGAGGAGGGAGGAGGAGGAGGGAGGAGGAGGAGGAGGGAGGAGGAGGAAGAGGAAGAGGGAGGAGGAGGGAGGAGGAGGAGGAGGAGGACGGAGGAGGACGGAGGAGGGGGAGGAGGAGGAGGGAGGAAGAATAAGGAGGAGGGAGAAGGAGGGATGAGGAGGAGGAGGGAGGAGGAGGAAGAGGGAGGAAGAGGGAGGAGGAGGAATGTGAAGGGAGGAGGAGGAGGGAGGAGGAGAAGGCAGGAGGAGGGATGAGGAGGAGGGAGGAGGGAGGAGGAGGAAGAGGGAGGAGGAGGAATGTGAAGGGAGGAGGAGGGAGGAGGAGGAGAGGGAGGAGGGGGAGGAGGGAGGAAGAAGGAGGAGGAGGGAGAAGGAGGGATGAGGAGGAAGAGGGAGGAGGAGGAATGTGAAGGGAGGAGGAGGGATAGGCAGGAGGGGGAGGGGAAGAGGAAGAGGGTAGGAGGAAGAGTGGAGAGGAGGAGGGAGGAGCTAGAGGGAGGAGGAGGGAGGAAAAGGGAGGAGGGAGGAGGAGGAAGAGGGAGGAGGAAGAGGGAGGAGGAAGGAGGAGGAAGAAGGAGGAGGGAGGAGGAGGATGGAGGAGGGAGAGGGAGGAGGAGGAAGAGGGAGGATGGAGGAGGGAGGAGGGGAAGAGGAGAGGGTAGGAGGAGGGGAGAGGAGGAGGAGAAGGAGGGAGGAGGAGAAGGAGGAGGAGGGAGGAGGAGGGAGAGAAAGAGGGAGGAGGCAGAGGGAGAAGAAGGAAGGAGGAGGAGGAAGGAGGGAGAATGAGGAGGGGAGGTGGAAGAGGAGGAGGAGGGAGGAGGAAAGAGGTAGGGGGAGGAGGAGGTAGAGGGAGGAGGAGGAGGAAGGAAAGGGAGGAGGAAGAGGAGGAGGAAGGTGGAGGGAGGAGGTAGAGGGAGGAGGAGGGAGGAGGAGGAGGGATGAGGAGGGATGAGGAGGGAGAGGGAGAAGGAGGGAAGATGAGGAGGCGGAGGGAGTAGGAGGGAGTAGGATGGAGGAGGTCGGGAGAGGAGGAGGGAGGAGGGAGAGGGAGGAGGAAGAGGAGGAGGTAGAGGGAGGAGGAGGGAGGAGAAGAGAGGAGGAGAGAGTTCGCCATTCCGAATTCATACTCGTCTAGTTCTTCCCTTCTACACGACTGTAGATAACTTCCTTACACATAAAAAGATGAATTGTTATTGATATTGCCGTGGCATGGAGGAATATCAGCAGCAGAGTTGATCCAAAAAACCAAAGACTGAGATCTACGGAGAGCCATGAACGCCTACGCCAGCCGGCACGGCACTTGATGATGATGATTGCCGTGTGACGATTCTGTGTAGTCACGTCATTTTCTTCCCTTTCCCTAGCGTTTTGGTTCGGGGATTCTTTCATCATCATCATCATATATTTACGTACGTATTTTGGGAGGGGGAGGAGGGAGGAGGAGGAAGAAGAAAAAACAACTAAGACAGTTGACAGCTCTGGAATGAAAGGAAGGCGTGTAGAAAATTTCATCTCAATCGGATGGGCCGTTCGCGAACAAATAAAGGACATACATATTTACATACATATATACATACACTTTGTTTTATAGATATAGATTGGACGACTAAAATATCACTAATTTGTCCCTAGAAGTATTATTAATTGGACTCCTAGAAATTCGACACATTTTTCGCCCCCCCCCCCCCCCCCAACCCTTTTATAATGAAAATCAGTGGTCTCCTAGAAATATAACTCTAGGACTCCACACAGTGCTCAGGTAGAAATATAGCTTTGCCCAGGCTGAGAACCATTGCTTCACATATGAAGAAAACCAACAATAAAAGAAACCAACGATAAAATAAATCTACAACAGGCTCTCCCAGATTATTAATGGATCTAATTTTGTGGTCTTGGGGGAATTCTCCTTACTTCTTCATTTCCGTTAGTATTAGATCATAAGCGAGACCCACACAGTGACGTGTTCTGTAAAGTTATTATTTGTAGACGAGGTGTCGTAACCCCAGAGTCTGTGATTTGTTTTGTTTTTTTTCTGGGCAGGGCTGGCTCCAAAGAAACTGCAAGAGCAAGAGATATTTACAGTTGGTTGATATTGAATTTTTTTGGGGGGAGTTTACATTCCATTATATTTATTTCTGTCCTATATGTTACTTTAAATATTTTTGCCCATGTTTTTGCCCAAAATATTTATACCCTAGTTGTTGCTTTAAATATTACTGTCATAATTGTTACTTTAAATATTCCTATCCTAGTTGTTACTTTAAATGCTTATGTCCTAGTTGTTATTTTAAATATATCCTAGTTGTTACTTTGAATATTTATGCCCAACTTGTTACTTTAAATGTTTATGTCCTTGGTGTTACTTTTAATGTTTGTATGTCCTAGTTGTTACCTTAATGTTATCTTCAGCGTGGCTGCAGTCTGTTGGAGTGTACAACCTAAGCGACACACAGAGAATGCTAAAGGTCCACTGTAACAAACATTCCATTTGGAGACGGCTTTCGATTGATTGAAAAATTGATTGATTGATTGGTTGTGACTGGATAGACCACTGGTTCACGTGCACATTGAATAAACACGGCACAAAACTTTAGTAACACTGGTCTAGACCTAGTGCCCTAAATGTTATATCTGTTCTTGGGTAATATTGTGTTGCTGATGCCAACAATATAATCAGATATTTTTCTATCAGCTTTAGTCTTTGAGATAACTAAGAATGACCTCCTTGGTAGGGCAATTATTATGTACAAGCCTAGAATTAGGTACTATCATTGGCATTTTGACTGTAATCGGCAGTCATATTATGTGTAATTACTGTGCATTTATAGCCTTCATATAAAACACAAACAAAAATGTATTAAAACTTTATCACTAGTATTTTTTTAAATCTGTAAACAAAAAGCTGCATTTTGAGGTTTTCCTGGAATGTGATATGCCCGGGCTGTCATGCTTAATGGTCCAACAGTAATTTGCCATCATGTGGTCATCCCAAAGTCCCTGGTAACTCATTTTAAGATCTATACAAACCATCCAGTTATGTTCTAAATACTTCATTTTTTCCCCCAGAACTGTGCTTATTGTAGCATACCCATCCTTCATTGTAGTAGAATGAGCAATTGGAATTGAGCCACATTTGCTACCACTGTGTAAGAGAACACCATTAGAACTTATTTTAAAGCTGTCAATAAAAAGTCGCCACTAATTTGGTGCATAACTTATAACCATTTCGTTTACAAGACCTCATACATTGCTACAAAACACAAAGTTGTTTTCTTTACAAAAGAAGAACCCTGCTTTCTGCTGCGATAAAATGTAACCTTTGTTTCATCTCATCTCATCTCATCATGTTCCTCTTGTACCTTGCGGTGTCGAGGTGAAGTATAAACATCCTGAGAGTGCCCGAGTATGGGCTTCATGTATCGATATTCCCATGGACTCTGCTATTCCCTCCGTCCAACGTTTACGTGATCGGCCTCTTCCTCTGTTTCCATCTGGTCTGTACATCATTGCTTGTTGTGGTATGCTGTTGAATGGTAACCTACTTGCATGGCCAAACCATTTGACTTGCTGCTTTCTAATAAAATCTAGTGCTGCTATAACCCCCACTTTAGTCCTGATTTCTTCATTTCTGATCTTATCTCTTCTTGATACGTTGAGTATTCTTCTCCGGAATCTCATTTCTGTTGTTATGATTCTTCTTTTCTCTTTTTCTGTCATTGTCCAGGTTTGGCATTGCTAGCATAGAGTTGGTAGGAAGATTGTGTTGTAAAGTGCTTTCTTGGTAGTTATTGATATACGTGTGTTCTTTAATATTGGTGCCATTTGTCCAATGAGTTGGTTTGCCTTATTGCATCTATTTTCGATCTCGTCTTCTGATTTGCCATTTGATGATATTATACTTCCTAGATACTTGAAACTCTTTACTTGTTTCAAGGGATGTTCGTTTAGGTGAATTGTTGTTGTTTTTTCTTCTTTAGTTATAGTTATAGTCATTACCTTTGTTTCAACAGTCAATAATTTCTTTCTTTCAATCTTGAAGCCAAAAGTTCTGAAGATTCCTTGGAGAGATATAGTTCTGAGATTACATCATTCGAAATTACTATCACTGTCACTTGTCGTTCCACATGCCACTGCTATCTCATCTTCTGACAGGGAATCCGAAATATGACTGAAATTTGGAATTGGTATGTCATCTCCATGAGGTCCAGGTTGTCTAGCAGAATCTAAATCTAGATATTTCTATTTTTGTGTGTGACTTTTTCCATTAATTCCCTTATTGTTGACAACACTGAAATAACAGTCATCATAGTGATTCTTGGGTTCTCTAAAAATCATTGGAATTCCAAATTTTGTTAGGGAATAGATAGAAATGTAGAAAATACTGTAATAATATTAATTACAAAAACACCTCTATTTCAAAAACTAGAGCGCTACAGACAAATAATTGTGGTGTATGAATTTAGCAGGTCTCGTTTATACAAAATCAGGTGTAAAATGTCTGGCACCCCAAAACAGAACCTTTTATTTGTAAGGTTGTGTAATCAATGTTCATGATTTCTCTCTGCTAATGTCTCCACCACACATTGAGACAACCTGACAATAGTGTCACCAGTAGGTCTTTCCTCTGGAACCCGCAACACAAATAAAATAGGGAGACACATAAAAGCTCATGAAAGAGAGAATTAGAGACAGAAATGAATAAAAAGGGCAGGGCATGCGTGAAGTGGCAAGGAAACATCTGGGAGTTGTCGCTGAAACTACGGAGTTCATGTTCTGTTCGACGCTGTCGAAAGGCAGCTCTGCGGAAAAAGACAAGAGAGAGCCTCTGGGATAAAACATGGTGCATCGAAGCAGATCCTCTCGCAGGTAGAACAAGATAGGAAGGGATGTCGTGAGTTTGTTTGTTTGTTTGTTTGTTTGTTTGTTTTTTCTGCACTTGCTCGCTTTGAACTCAAGCGTAGTCTATCCTCACTATTTCTTGTAACATGGGAATGAATTTTGCTTGTGGATTAGCTTTCCCTTTTACCAGTGTCCCTCGCCAAAAGGCGAACCCACTCTGACTGCAGGGGTGCTTGTAATTTACGTCTCCAAGTCACGGACGAAAAGTCATCACTGTAGTCCAACTGTTCGGTGTAAGGGTTGAATCCCTTACCTCGGCATCAGCGCACCGGATGTTTAAGAACACGCGTTCTTATCCATTCAGCCATGCTGACCGTCAGTTAAGGACATGTGTTCTGATGGCGAATAAAGGCAGAAGAAGAAGTTTGCGTACAGAGCTGTCAACTTGTGCCCCTTGGTTTTGTGTGCAGCCCAAACCTTATCATTTACGGTTTGAAATTAATATCTGTATGTTTGACCCCATGTTTGACCCCATGTTTGACTCCATGTTTGACCCCTTGTTTAACCCTATGTTTGACCCCACGTTTGAACAAACGGGCAAACAGATTTTAATAAAGATAAAAAACAAAAACATTAGTCTTTCTCATCACTATTTAATATTCGAAATCATTATGATTATTGTTGGATCTGTACAGTGTGATTACATCAACACATACACACAAATACATAGCCAGTACAACATTATTTCAAAAGTCGCACTAAACATCTATAAAGTTGCTCTACAGATCTACGTATATTGTTCTTATGTCTACATTATGTCTAGACACTGAATTTCTACAGTTATGCAATGTGATGCCCCTCACAAAAACGCAATGCTATGTCATTTGGACTTTGGTAAAAATAAGTTACAATGGCATAGAGTTACAAAGAAAAGACGGAAAAGTCATTCTAGAACATTCATTATCACGAACAGGCATTAGTAACATACAGAACCCATAAGAAATAGAATACACAGTTTGTTACCTTACATATTTCGCTGCATCTCTTCGCCAGGTGTATTCATTTATTCAGTAGCATGTCCTTTGCAGAACCTAGCTCCCATAACAACCTTCCGGAAAACCTCTCGATCATAAGCAAGATGTCCCGCTTCCGACACACCCATCTGGAGATCATCCGCCACATCCGGCACCCATCTTCTCTTTGGTCTTCCTCTTCCTCTCTTTCCAGGTATATACCCCTCCAATATTGTTCTCTCCAAACTTTCATGACTTTTCAAGTGTCCAAAATATTTGAAATTTCTTTGTTTTATTGTCTTGAATACCCAACCTTCTTCAATATTCAGCTCTTGAAGTATGGATGCATTAGTTCTGTTCTGTATCCAAGATATTCTTAAAACCCGTCTATTACATTTATATTCAAATGCATTTATGCGCCGTTCAACTTGTTTAGTAAGATTAAGTGAATAAATGGATTATATATTCACTGAGAGAGTCTTTCGGAAACCTTGTGCATTCGGCACGCTATACAATTCCAAGTTCGACCATGTCTCGGTATCTGCTAAATTACAGCAATACAGTTAACATGGAAAAGTTGTATTCCATACTGTATTCGACAACCAATGAACTATTGCACAAAGCTAAAGCTTTAACAATAAGGCGTTTCCAAGCAATTCTGTGCGCACAGAAAGACTTTATAATGAATCTGCGATTACTGTGGGGAGTAGCAAATGCTCTACTTTTGAACAGTATCAGTCAATATGTGTTTTAGCTATATAAGCCAACATGAAATCTCTGTTAACTTCATATGGTATATAACTGCAGTATGCACCGGAAGAGATCTCGCGAAATATGCCAGGCAACAAAATGGGCAAGCCGTTGTTTATTTCTTCTTTGTATAAGTTAGTAAAACAGTGTGCTACTATCAACACACACGGTAATAGCGGTGATTCCAGTCATTGCTGTACTGCTCGGTGTCTCGGACCATAAGCACCACTTCCTACCCAGACAAACGCGTACATCATAATCATCACCATAAGACTGAGCACATATCAGTGTGTCCTGATTGACGTGACCGTATTTCTCATCATCATCATGTGATCTGCCGACTGATGCAGGCGGACGTCTCTCCATAGATTTTGATGCTTGGTGATCTGGATCAACTCTGATGAAATTCCTCCATGCCACCGTCTCAGTCCATGCAGCATCATTTCCCTCGGTCTGCCTCTGCTACCACGGAACTTTCCATTCGTCAAGCTTCTTTTCTCACTGTATAACTAAAGGACGCTGTTTGCCTCTTTCCTAAAGTTATACAAAATGTTCTACTTTCGTTAGCCTCTCCCAGAGAACCGGTGTTAGTCCTTATGGCAGTCCAAGGTATTGGCAATATTAGTCTCAGGAACCACTGCTCCGTTTCCTCCAAGCTGTTCCTAATTTGTTCGTTGATGATCCATGATTCTCTACCATACAACAAAACTGTACACATCATCTAGTGTCTTTCTGACTGCCAATTGCTTCTCCACATTTGTCTATGTCCATCAGGATGCATCAGATTTTATGTCAAGAGGCTGTTAAGAATCCCCCCCTCTCTCTCTCTCTCTCTCTCTCTCTCTCTCTCTCTCTCTCTCTCTCTCTCTCTCTCTCTCTCTCTCTCTCTCTCTCTCTCCACAAATCTGTCCAGTTGTCACATCGTGTTCTAGTTTCTCCTCGTCTCATAGTATGACCAATAAGTGACGACTGCCACTTTTTGGATGTTGATGATAAATTGTCTTTGTCATAGCCTATTTCAAAATATTTATATTACTCATTTGGTTCTCTAGCGCATTTTCAGCAACCTTCAGTAAAACTACATCGCTGATGCCTCAATGGATTTGTTTGCTTTTACATTAATTGATGTTGCACCTTGGGAGCAAGTAACGCTGATCGCGTTGCACGGAGGGGTAAGATCAGAAATGAATAAAGACAAAGGAGAAAATTATTGTAGACAGGTCACAAACTAGGCGTGTGAGATGTCAGGTATTGCGTGATGGTGGAAATGTCCATGTGTTCACACGAATCTATTGTGGACGAACATTGGTCTGATTAGTCACATTTGCTACCGCCATGGGTTGTATATATTATGCCTTTAGTGAAGCACACAGAAACAAACTATCGTCTGTCAAGACCGCAAGGTGCCAGTAAATAATGCTCAATATTCATCACCACATGTTACTACTGGTTCTACATAATTTTCAAGAGTTCTTTATTTTTTTTTCTAACCTTCCTTGTCGGTGATTTACTCCATAAGATATTTTTTTTTTTCATTTCATACCAAGCAGCTTTTGCTTCTCGCACTCTGTTCTTGACCGCTGTTCTTGACCTCTGTTACAGAGCTTCCATCTTATGTATTCTTTATCTCTGTTACACAACTTCCATCTGATGTGTTATTGATCTCTGTTACACAGCTTTTGTATGTGCTCTTGATCTCTGCTACACAGCTTCCATATTACGTTACCTATGAACCTACATATTTTTATTCCTCCTGACCCAAATTAAAACTATTGGTTTTATTTTCTACATTTGACAATGATCAGCTTTTGATATTGTTATTACTTTGGTCTCCCTATTTTCAAGCCAGCTTATACAACTTATCACAAACATCATAAAGAAGCACTTATCGTATGTTGGCCACATTAAGAGAAGATAATAACTGGACCATGTTGTGACAACCGGACATATCTGCAGAAATAGAGATAGAGGAAGACAACTTGAGAAGATTCTTGACAGGCTTGTGTCATGCCGCGGAAGGGGGTAAACACACGAATTCATCCACATCGTCGGAGACTGCAATTTGTGGAGAGGCATGATCGGCCACGCAAGCAGGCAAGGCACTGGATGATGATGATGATGATTTTTCAAGCCGAGGTCCATTTTGTTTCACTTTCTACACGCACTGAATCTATCATGTTCGCTAGTTCCTTCTGACTTGTTGCTATCAAGACTGTGTCGTCAGCACAGTATAAATTATGTATATGAGGCAACACGAATACCTATCAACGCAAACACACAAAATCCACAGCATCGCGAGATTAAGAAGTGGGCAGCAGGTAAAAAAAAAGGGAAGCCGTGGATGGGTCAAGCCGAAGACATTCTTCAGCAGGCGTGTTCATTTGAGGACTTAGAACCTGGCGAGGAGTTGGTGCAAGTGCCAACAGAGTTTTGTACATCCTTTTCAGTGTGCATCCAACTAGACAGGAAATGCAGACGAGAAAATCCAGCTGCTATGGGGGGGGGGGGGGGGGTGGAAGTACAGACTCTGATCTTCGAGAATTCTTTAGAGGATGATGCTGTCATTTACACGGATGGGTCGGTCGGTCCGAGGAGTGAGAAGTTCATGGGCCTTTGCGGCTCAGGCCGTAGGGAAAGCTGTGAAGGACGAGTCTGGCACTTTTGCTTTGACCACATGCAGCCTGTATATGGAAATCATGGCAGTAAGTAAAGCAATAACATGGCTCGAGACATGACATTCAAACGGGCTTGTGTTCTAAGTGACTCAATGAGTATGCACAGGAGGATAGAGATGGGGTTGGTCCGAAGAGAGTGGCTACTGTCTCTGGAACGGTCTCGTCTGGTAAAGATTAGAGATGCCAGGGCATGCGGGCGTACAAGGAAATTAGCGGGCTAACAGGCTTGCAGGTAGGGCTACTGTGGAAGGCGGACGAGCCATGGACCAGGCAGACATTCTGAATGCTCTACGAGAAGTAAGTCGTTTACGAGAACCAAGCCATGATTGGGAATCTACAACCATGGTCAGGCTGTGAAAACAGCAAGTTAAAAGAGGTGTGGCCAAACAAAACTCTACGCAGGAAGCCAAAGAAGAGAAAAAAACCAACACAGAACTGGTGTCGTGAGCCGGTACACGCCGCTTGATTATCACAAGAAAACATTCAGCGTGCATTTTTCTCTTCACAATCACACAACGGTAAAACCCATGCATTCATGTTCATTGTTCGGTTACATAAATGACTAACCGTTACAAATCAAAATAACATCTTATGTACTCAAAAACAAAGTGACCACGCAAAATTGTAAAATAAATGTAAGTTAGAAGAAATGCACCCACCTATGGTAATATGTTTCTATGAATTATTGCAGTGTAATTTAAGTCGTTTTGAAAATCGCTCAAAACTGATGATACTATTCACAGAGCTACTGTCTATAATGTACATGTCGTTGATGTGGACAACTATGGAAACTTATCTTCGAAACACATCTGATGTATCTCAAACTGCATCAACAAATGTTGCTTTAATATACCACAGATAGGCAAATCATTCTGCAGTCGTTTCTCCTTTAAACTGCCGGATGACGCGTGCCCGTGTCTCAATGTCGTTCAAAAATAAACTCGTTATAATGTTGCCACTTAGCCTCTTCTGAGTCCATGCCTGGTTTGAGATCCCCCGCGCTGTTGGTTCCAGAGCCACAGCTTCCAACGAGGGTGAAGCCTTCCTCTTGCAAATTGTCGAAAGCTTGCTCTAGGAAGGAATGCTTCAGGAAGAAGCGACTCGTGTAACGATCGTTTTCCCCTCGATCAGGGTCTCGGCTTTCGTTCAAAGAATCCTTGAAGACTTCTCGGCAAAGGGATACCTTGCCACAAACAATGATCCGACTCAGCTTGCGGAACTTCACGTCAGCCAGACCATCTCTGCCAAAAGCAAATGTACCTCTGTAACCTACGGTTATATAGCCTTGGCCTCTGTCTCCAATAGGAGAGGGGGCAGAGCTTGAAGGGGCGTTTGTCGAATTCTCAGCATTTCTAGAAGGCAAAGCCAGTTCATCAGATGTCGATGCTTGTCGTGACTTTATTGCCGAATCTGAAGAACTAGCAGTATGAGACATAGACTTGATGGCTTCGGATTCCCCCTTGGAGTGCTGCAAACACGGCAATGCTGAATGATGTGAAGACTTATGAGCTGAGTAGGAGTTGAGGATTTTCACAAGGTTTGGAAGATTGTAGAATTCAGCTTCTTGCTGCAGACGATCCTTCTCGTGGAAGTTTTCCGGCAGGACGAGTTTGAGGTTGCGCAGGTAGTCGAGGATGTATCTGAAACAAGAGATAGAACAACACAGTATTAACTCATATACACAATTATTTATAGCCTGACAGGGAATCATATTACAAGGGGAGGCGATGGACTTCAAATGAACATCTTTCAAAGTGTAACAGAAATTACAATAACCATGCCATTGCCAAGTAACCTGTCAGTATTGCTGTTAATAATGTCAAGAGTGTTAAGCACGTAACATCACTTTGCAAACGAAGAAGGTGACGTCAAAAGGGCATTTTATAAAAGGCCGCCCCACTTTTGACATGCACAAGAGGAGCAGCGTTCTGTTATCCGTGTTTTGATCAGTGAAGGGTGTCAAACCTATAGAAATTCATCGGCGAATGAAGGTTCAGTGTGGTGATACATGCCTGTCAGTCCAACAAGTGTATGAGTGGAGTAGGACGTTTCAAAACTTTTCGGTCCGATGAAGATCAACAGTAGGTGGTATATGAGTGATAACACACGCGATGAAGATAATTTTCTTTCCTGAAGGAATAAGCGCTGGAGGACTTGCATTGAACGCAGTGGTGACTACATCGAAGAGTAATACATTTGTTCTTTACTTGTTCGGAATATAGTCACCCCCCCCCCCCCCCACCCCCTTTCCTCAAAAATATAAATAAATAAATAAATAAATAGAAATAACTGAATAAAAATCTTTAAAAAAAAAATAAGTTTTCATTTGAAGCCCTTCGTATAAAAGTTAATATTAAGGTTACATTAACGCGATGAAAGCAAGTCATCATTCATAAAAAAAAAAAACTGTCATTTACTGCCAATATAGTACCTTGTGGTGTATAGCTGAGGGGTCTTTGAGCCTGAGGAATTAAGGCCGCCTGGCTAGTGCAGGCGCTTCGAACTGTGCAAGGTATGATTTTCTTTTTGCCCCCGACAGAAAAATATCCTACACTATACCGAGGGATCGAACCCGGGTCTCCCGAATGAGAATCCAGCGTTCTAGCCACTCGGCCAGCCGCTCCTCATTAAAAAGTCGCTTAAAAGTCGACAAGGTCGACATAATTGCACCGGGTTTATCCCATAAGGCTCGATCTCTTTCCGCAGCGCGGAAAGCGTCGCTTAAAAAAAAGTCGCACAAAGTACGAACTCCGTAGCTCCAGCGACGACCCACGAGAGTCTCCGAAAAAATTCACTCTGAAAACATGCAGTAGATATTATAGTAGGCCACGTAACGTACCAGTTTAAACACCTTTAGGTACAAGGACATATGGTGCTAGCCCCATGTTTTTATAGACCGATCAGCACTGGCTGGGTGATTAGATCAGTATCCCACCCGGCAACCTTTACATCCCAGACATTCCTTGGTACCCATGCTAGGCTGGATCGTCTGGGAGCCAAGGGCAATTTTAAAAAAAAAACAACCGAATCAATCTCTATGTGGATGGAACCCATGCCCCCCCCCCCCCGGGCCAGCAGCGAGTGTCTAACCACTACACTTTCATGACTCCCAGACTGGGGATATTGTGCCAAGTTCATATTTCCGGAGGTAAAACCACAGGCTAAGGATAACAATATCAGTATTGCACAGACATAATTCAAGTTTCCATAGAATTTTATAGGATAATACAGTTATTTCTACAACGGCAGATTTTATGTTCCTTGAGAATTTTACGGGATAATATTATTAGTTTTACACCGACATATTTCATGGCAGACCAAGAGAAATGATGCTGGATGGATTGAGACGGTGACATGGAGGAATATCAGCAGCAGAGTTGATCCAGAATACCAAAGGCCGAGATTTGTGGAGAGCCATGAACGCTTACGCCAGCTGGCAAGGCACTTGATGATGATGATGATGATATTTCATATTCCCTGATATTTCTACGGGATAATATAGTTAGTATTACACCGACAGATTTCATATTTGAATAATGGAGACACAAACAATGCGTGGCACTCATGCGTGACTTATCTCGCTGCATTCCGTCAGATGTATACTACACAAATCCTATAACACCTGGTAAAATGCAAAGAAATATGTCAGGAAATAAAATGGGCAAATTATTGATTGTGTCTTCTTTATTCAAATGAACTGCTGCAAATATTGCTTAGATTTCATGCTCCCTGCAAATTCTAAAGCCATAATATGGTTTGTACTACACTGACATTCTCCATGTTTCCTGAAAGTTCTCTTGGATATGGTTAGTACTGCATCGACATATCTTATCTTCCTGGAAAATTATCTGGGATAATATTGCAAGCTTAAAGAAAAAGAAAGAAGCATATTCGGACTGGCCCAAATGGAAACAGACCCGGTAATGTTAAAAATCGATCTCGGTGACTAAGGGCTTGCGAACGCGGTTTGTGAGCCCGTATACCCGGGTTCGAAACACGGCGCTGCTGGTTTTTTCGAAAAAGGTATAGGGGCCGGTCGTTCAGAAAGCAATGGCAAACTACTGAACGTAACACTTGCCTAGTACACCAACAGCAGCTGAAAATGCTGGTGTTGACTGCAACGTCCCGTAAGGGATACGCAACAATTTTTTTTTATTTTAATGTTAAAAAACGAGACAGATCAGCGATTAATAAATAGACACACTGAACATCTGCGGTTATAACAGTAAAGAAGAAGAACTCATAGAAACAATGGAAGAGAGGGAAATTGGACTGATGGGAGCAGCGGACACCAGAATAAAATGGAGGGGGGTGTGATGAGACCAACAACAATTTACGCTTGTCTTCTCCGGAATGTCACAAAAAAAGAAAGGTCAAGGCACTATGTAAGAATAGTCAAAAACGGCTAGCAAGACGAATATTAGAAATAAAATATATATCAGAAAGAATCATAACAGTGCGAATAAAAGAACATAAAATTACTTTTTTTTTGGAAAAGTTGCATATTCCTTACAGGACGTTGCAGTCAACACCAGCATTCTACTGCCGTTGGTGATGTCTTGGCAAGTTGTTAGTTCAGTAGTTCGCCATTAACGTAAAACTTGCCAAAACTTGCTGAAAAATGCTGGTGTTGACTGCAATGTCCTGTAAATAGGATATGCAAACACACAAAAAAGTTCGCCAATGCTTTCTGAACGACCGGCTCCCATACCAACACGTTAAAACCAGTGCAACACGGTAGAAAATTACTACTTATTCACAAATATACGCACCATGTAATACAAACAATGAGCAAGAACGCGTGGAGTTTTTCGAAGACATTCATGACATACAAACAAAATAGAGAAGCAGGACAACATCGTTGTTATGGGAGATTTAAATACAAGACTAGGAGATAACAGAACGGATATAGGGAAACATCTTAGAGCATTTGGAGACTAACACAATGCAAACAATTATAATGGAAGTAAACTGATAGAGCTATGCGGTCAACAAGACCTCTGTATAATAAACACATTTTTAAACACAAAGACTCACATAAATACATCTTGTATAAATGGAACGATCTAGATACCAACAGCCACATTTATTGTATATTAACCAGAATTAACAGAAAGAGAAATATATTAGACGCAAGGGCAGTGCCCAACCTAAGTATAAACACGACCACACAGCAGTTATTGCCACAATAATAACCAACAGAAGAAGAAAGTAAAGACCAAGCAAATACATGTGAATTAGTAGACTTAACAAATCTCAATGACGAGGCAGTGAGGGAAATTTATGAGAAAGAATTAAATGGAATCTGTGTAAAACTAACTATAGAAAGATAAAACAGTGGAAGAACAATGAGAGATGTTCAAATCAAATATTTTAAATACTGCAAAAATAACATCTAGAACGATCCAACAACACAAAACACGCATACAGAAAATAACAAGTTGATGGATCCCCGATGTAAAGAAATTTGTGAAAGACAAAAAGGATCAATATAAAAAGTTGGTGAAAAGCAAACAGGGTCGTGATTACATCAAGTATAGAATAGCAAGAAGACACGCAAATAGAATAATAAAGAGGGAAAAACAAAAAGACTTGGAGAAATATGAAGAAAATCTAAATACAAACTGCAAGGAGTAAACTAGAAACTTCTACAAAATGATCAGTGCGATGAGAATCATAGGAGAATCCTTTGACCCAAATGCCATAATTAACAGAGAAAATGGAGAATCAGTAAGTCAACAAACAAAATATCTTGAAAAGATGGCGGCAGTACTTCGAACGACTTCTCAACATTCCATCAGATGTCACAGGAATTGAAGAAACTGACACAGATGCTATCGAAGAAATAGAACCAGACATACTGAAAGAAGAAATTAGAGAAGCCATCATATTAGTCCCATTTAATAAATCACCGGGACAAGACGAAATAACAAATGAACTAATTAAAGAAGCAAGAGAAGTAGGAACATCATAGCTACTTAGACCGTTTAACTATGTCTGGGTAGAACGTCAGACACCGCGAGACTGGTGAAGCGCCATAATTATCCCAATTTGAAAACACACACACACACACACACACACACACACACACACACACACACACACACACACACACACACACACACACAAACAGAGTAAAAGAGACTGCAAACAATACAGAGGCATTTCCCTTGTGAGTCTTAATGTGTTAATATTTTGCAAACTTTTCGAGAAAAGATTACGGTCTACAACAGAATCTCAGCTAAGCAAAACACAACTTGGAATTGGGAAAAACAAATTATGCACAGATGCCATCTTTGCTCTTAGACAACTTGTACAAAAAATCAATCGAATTTAATGAAATAATCTACTTAGTCTTGTCGACCCAGACAATTTATTTGTTAGAGTATATAGAAATAAGCTGTGGGAAATCCTTAAATGATATAGAGCGAGTACACATCTAACAAACTTATGTAAAAGCTTATACAACAACAGTGAATGCACAGAAAGAACAAACGGAGGACACTCAGAACCATTCACCATATGATCCGGAGTCCGACAAGGTTGTGCCCTGTCCCCCGTCTTGTTCATAACCTAGACAGCGACTGGCACCTTTAAGTCTTGACAGACCAAAGTATGTGGATAGGAATTTGGCCAAAATTCCGTCTCGCAATGCCTCGGCAGAGCTTCAGAGAACATGTGATGCCCATGCAGCATGTTCCCTCTCTCGGCCTTGCCTTGTTTGATCCAGAGGAAAGGATAACCAGTACGTCTGGAACAAGGTAGGCTGCAGACGCTGGCAGCTCAGCGTCAAACCTCCGAGACCTCGCCTCCATGAGCAGGTGGCGAGCGGTGGCCATACCCTAAAAACCTTGGAACTTAGAGGCGTTCAGCCAAGTCCCGCAGGTGAGGGCCTCGGACGCGCCTGGACCATAGGGCGCGTACACCTATCAGTCGCAAGTGTCTGGACCTGTGTAAGCGTGTACTACCGTCAGACTCCCCGCATGACACGTGCGGATCCCGTGACCAAAGGGAATAGGCCCGCCGGAGATATTGCTCGTCTGCTGCGAGCAAATCTCCACTCCTGCCACTGTGCAGGATCCCGCGACCAGCGAAAATAGGCCAACCGGAGATTTTGCTCGCCTGTTGCGAACAAATCTCCATCTCACTGAATAAGTAAAGAAACGGTAACAGTAGTGGTATTTCAATTGCGCTTGCGCTCCCACCTATGCTACACCCTTCATGTGTCTTCACAAAGTCGGACTATAGTCAAGCTCACAGTATATGTAAAGAAACCAGCCGAGTACAGCCGCAACAACACCGCACGAAGAACAGAACACAGAAGAAGAATTAGCAGCAAATAAAACTATTAGAGAACTTCCATTTGCGAACGATCAAGCGCTAATAGCTAAATCTGAAGCATAATTACAAGACCCCGTGAATGTCAAAACGAAGTGTGTAAAATTAAAATTAGCATTAGTAAAACAGAGGTAATGACTGTAACCAAAGAATAAAAACAACCAAACTTCATCTAAAAGAACACCCCCTAATGCAAGTAAAGACCCTCAAATGGCAAACAAGAGGACGAGATCTAACATAGATGTAGTAAGTCAAACAAACTCATTGAACACATGGCATCAAGACTAAAGAACAAACACGTATCAATAGATACTTTAACAATAAAACATTCTACATCACAATCTTCCTACCAACTCTATGCTATCAATACCAAACCTAGACAATGACAGAAAAACAGACAAGAAAAATTACAACAGAAGTTAGATTCCTGAGAGAAATACTCAATTTATCAAGAAGAGAGAAAATCAGAAATGAAGAAATCAGGGCTAAATTTGGGGTTATAGCAGTACTAGAGTTTATTAGTAGGCATCAGATTAAAATGTTTGGCCATGTAACTTGGCTACCAGCTAACAGTATACCGCATAAAGCAATGATGGACGGACCAAATGGAATCAGAAGAAGAGGCCGAGCTTGTAAACGATAGACAGAGGGAATAACAGAGTCCATAGGAATCCCATAATCAGGCACTTTCACGATGTTTATACTTCACCTCGACACCGCAAGGTACAAGAGGAACATGATGAGATGAGATGAGATGAGATGAGATGAGATGAGATGAGATGAGATGAATATGGCAATTACAGGACTGACAGATTTCATGTTCTCTAATAATTTTTTTTTGTTTTTCTGGAGCCATATTAACTGGAGCCATATTTTTGTCCCCACTATGTAAAACAAAAACATACATCATTTTTTACAAGATCTTTGTTACGACTAAATTAATGATATTGTATCCACACTCAATTTATTAATGGCAAAGGTCATGCGAACATGTTTGAAAATAAACACAACTTATTGTATAAAATAAACGCAACTCATTGTAGAAAAACTTTAAATAAAAATGCACAGCTTATTGTAAAAACTAAACGCCATTTATTGTAGAAAATAAACATAACTTATTGTACAAAATTAACACAACTTATTATAGAAAATAAACATAACTTATTGTACAAAATTAACACAACTTATTATAGAAAATAAACATAACTTATTGTACAAAATTAACACAACTTATTATAGAAAATAAACGCCACTTATCGTAGAAAATTAACGCTACCTATTTTAGAAAATAAAAACAGCTTTTTATATAAAATAAGCACAACGTAATGTAGCAACACCAATACCTGAAAAGAACACCATCGCGATCAACGAAGTATCTTCCTTTTGTGTCCTTGAGAGAACTCAGCTTGCTGGGGTCGGAGAAGACTTTGGCCAGGTAACTGCTGGGCTCTTTGCGTAGAGTTTCAAGGCTTGTGCTATAGTAGACTCCCCCAACGTTCAGGTCTATGATGTTCTCTGGGTCATTGATCATATTTGTAAGTGGCAGCTGGCCCGAATCTCACCTGTGACCTGTATTGGAAAACAAAGTGTCATAATACAGGTTAACTGATTAAGTGCCATCATTAATCGCCTTAAGCGACTTCCCTTAACTGTCATAGGCTTACATGTCGTCATTGCGTTGCATACAACGTGTCTCCTACTATATTAACAACTTTTAGGTCATAACTTCCAATTTTCTGCCATCCATTTTCATTTGGTCAGAACCTACCGTTGGTTTGGCACTGAATCTTTTACGACAATGGATGGTCACGTGTTGTAAGTAATACAACGATAGAAGATTAAAAAGGAGACCCAGAGCAGGCACCAGTTGTGGGAATGTGAAGTATTATGACCATCACATGTTTAGGCCACAGTACATTGAGTCTATCCCTCCCGTAGCATCATCATCATCATCATCATCATCATCATCATCATCATCATCATCATCATCATCATCATCATCATCATCATCATCATCATCATCATCATCATCATCATCCTTATCATCATCATCATCATCATCATCATCATCATCATCATCATCATCATCATCATCATCATCATCATCATCATCATCATCATCATGTGCCATGCCGGTAAGAGGGGGTGGTCATGTTCCACCATCATTCACGATACCAGAGTCGTGAGTCAGCTCTTATTCTTGTCTCGACCATGTGGTCAAGCCATCCAGATATTTACTTTTCTGCATTTGCCTTGCTCTTTTCCCTTTAATCTTGCCAGTTGTCACAAAGTTCTCCAATTTACTTTTTCTCACAAAGTGCCCAAAAAAGTTTGACTGTCTACGTTTAATTTCTCTAATCAGTGTGCGGTTTTCATTTGCCTCTTATAGAACGTGCTCATCACACATATCAGAAAGAGGCAGTGGTTATTTTGGTCACATTATGAGAAGAGAAAGATTTAGAATATGCGATAACTGGTGAGATTTGTGGAAAGAGACAGGGTAAGACAGCGAGAGGAGATTCTTGACAGTTTTGTATCATATCACGGAAAGGCAACAGCATATGAATTGACACATGCTGTTGGAGACCGTGAGATGCGGAGAATAATCATTGTCCATACTTGTCAGCAAGGCATTTGATAATTATCTATTTTATCACAAACTAGGTAATCGGAGACCCGAGGCTCGTCATAAAATTGCTTAGCTCGCGAGAAATGCCAGGGAATATGGCATAAGCCTAGTAACGCGCAAACAGCCTGTCACTGAAAAGATGATCGTACTGTCTGCGACGCTGCAGAGACAATATGGAAGGGAAAAGGAGGAAAAAATAAGGATGTGTTGGATGAGGAGGAAACAATGAAAATTTGTAAGAAGAGATGAAGAAGGAAGAGGGTTAAAAAAAAAGAAGACTTCAATAAAGGTAATTATAAGAAGAAGGAGATGATGATGATGATGATAATGATGATGATGATGATGATGATGATGATGATGATGATGATGATGATGATGATGAAGGATGAAGGATGAAGGATGAGGTGGTTGAGGAGGAGAAGAAAGAAAAAGCGAGGAAGAAAATTGAAGAGGAGGTGGAGAAGGATGAGAAAGAAAAGGAGAGGAAGAAGTAGGAGGAGGAGGGAAGGAGGACAAAGAAGAGGCAGGGGGAGGAGGTGTGGGAAGGAGGTGGAGAAGGAGAAAGAACAAGGGTAACAAACAGTAAAAAAAAGTGGAGGATATGATGGAGAAAGAGGAAGATTCGAGGAAAGAACAAACAACAATTCTCTACTCCTTGTTTCTTCATAAATATAATTTTAAGTCGCCTTTCTTCAATTCTGCCCTTTGACATTTCTCGTTTCATGTAGCTATCTGTGCCAGCTTCATAAATCCCCACACGAGGCGAGACATCGAGGGAATTAAAGCAGTTGAGCGCTCAAGACAAAATGGCGAGCTGACAAACTAATCCAGAAGGGAAGCCATTTAAAGTTTAACTGAAGGAATTTATGAGCTGGCATCAACCCCCACCCACTTCCCACTACCCAAATCTCACTCCCTCCTGTGATAGGGCACATAAAACTAAATAATCTGCTGATAAAAACGAAGGACAACCTTCCCACTCCCCCACATTCAACGCCTTGATGATCATTGGGTATATGGTGGGTACCATACAGTTTTATAGGCCAATCAGAACTAGCTAGATGATGCATCTGCTGTTGATTCTAATATAAAATTACTTGCAATAACTTCCACACGGGCAAGGCAATTTTTGATTTCCCAATTTCTCTTCTTTATTATTGTTTTCAATTTCTGCGAGATTTCTTTGAAGCTGAATTATTTTCTGGAGGGTAAAAATAAATCTTCATATGAAATAGTTAAATATTACCTACAGCCGTGTCGTTTTCATCATCACGACCATCACCACAACTATCACCTTCTTGATTATAATTATCATCATCAACATCATAGTCGTCATCGTCTGTCTGTCTGTCTGTCTGTCTGTCTGTCGGTCGGTCGGTCGGTCGGTCGGTCGGTCGGTCGGTCGGTCGGTCGGTCGGTCGGTCGGTCGGTCGGTCGGTCGGTCGGTCGGTCGGTATGTCTGTCTGTCTGTCCGTCTATCTGTCTGTCTGTCTGTCTGTCTGTCTGTCTGTCTGTCTGTCTGTCTGTCGATCGTTCGGTCGGTTGGTCTGTTTGTTTCTGTTTGTATGTCTGTGTGTCAGTCGGTCTGACTTCTGTCTGTCTTTGTATATGTCTACCTAACAAACTACCTACATTTCAAATTTTTTGGCTTTTTGTTGCGTATCCCTTACGGGACGTTGCAGTCAACACCAGCAATGTTCAGCTAGAAATTAAAATTAAAACCGAAAGGCGTCGCGACAGACAGATAGACGGAATAAATAAAAGAAAGAAAGAAAGAAAAAAAAAAGAAAGAAAGAAAGAAAGAAAGAAAAAAAAGAAATTATCACATACGCAACTTGTTTGTCAACTTGCACCCTTCACCCCCTTTCTCTTCCCTCGATCTCCCTCCACCCCCCCCCCCCCGCCTTCGCTTTGGCAAGCGCCAACAACCTCACAGATGTCACCCCCCCCCCCGGGTCCCAACTAGCCCCCCCCCCCTTCCGGATGGAGAAGCATCAGGTCTTAGTCACACCTATCTAGCCATCCTATGAAGTCACGTGCATGCCGACACCCGCGTGTACCCACACATTCACACACATACACACACACACACACACACACACACACACACACATACAGATAAACACAGATCAAATTTGAGATCCAGATATAATCAAAACACAAGGGTTTAAAACAAAACAGTTACAAGCAGACGAGAGGGTCGACTCTATCGCTCCCGATTTTTATCCCACAAAGCTCGTTCTCTTCCCGCAAAATGTGCAATCGAAAGCGTCCCACAGGCACGAACTCGATAGCTACAACGAGAACCCCCAGGAATCTCCAAGAAAACTGCACACGGAACCAAATTACCGAGACCGGGCACGAACCCACACACTCTGGAATGCACACACTCTGGAATGCGAGAGTGACGACTTAACTACTTCGCCTCAGAGAGAATCAATATAAAACCATATCAATGAAATCTATATTAAGCAATATAAAACCATATCAATGAAATCTATATTAAGGAAAGCCACATCAAAGCGAACCACTTATTACCACATTGTTATTTCACAAAGAATAAGTCAAATAGGCCCAGTGGTGCGTCACGATTAAATCGATTTTGACAGATTGTGCTCTATAGTTCATTCTTGTGAACCAGTTAAATAATTGATGCTCCTACTGAAACACTGTTACTTTTTCTGTGAGAATGTTCTAAAGTTACAATAATTTCTGTAATGGGTAAAGCAGACTGTCATGACACATTCTGTGAAAAGATGATGATGATGATGATGATGATGATGGTGTCTGAGTAAAGGAGACACATGATGATGATAATGATGATGATGATGATGATGATGATGATGATGATGAAAATAACGGTGATGATGATGATGAAAATGATATTGACGATAAATAGGGCATGCTAAGCGTAAGATATTTCGGAGTGAGCGACATAACAAGTCACTAGGTATTGGCGAGTTGATTCGCAACTCATGAGCGCATTGACAGCTCATGTAGAATCATTGACTGTGAAAATGGACCTTGGATGGGTCAAACGGTTTATAAAACCGAGTGACTCCCCAGAAAACAGGGATACATGTTCGAAACAAGTAGAAGTGTATAACTGAGCGATGAATGAAAAATGCTGGATTTTGAAGTCATCTGTTGACAACATCGTGTTTAGAAGTCATCTGTTTACAACATCGTGTTTAGAAGTCATCTGTTTACAACGTCGTGTTTAGAAATCATCTGTTTACAACATCGTGTTTAGAAGTCATGTGTTTACAACATCGTGTTTAGAAGTCATCTGTTTACAACATCGTGTTTAGAAGTCATCAGTTTACAACATCGTGTTTAGAAGTCATCTGTTTACAACTACATCGTATTTAGAAGTCATCTCTATACAGTATCGTATTTAGAAGTCATCAGTTTACAACCACATCGTATTTAGAAGTCATCTCTATACAGTATCGTATTTAGAAGTCATCAGTTTACAACATCGTGTTTAGAAGTCATCTGTTTACAACCACATCGTATTTAGAAGTCATCTGTTTACAACCACATCGTATTTAGAAGTCATCTGTTTACAACCACATCGTATTTAGAAGTCATCTGTTTACAACCATATCGTATTTAGAAGTCATCTGTTTACAACCACATCGTATTTAGAAGTCATCTGTTTACAACCACATCGTATTTAGAAGTCATCAGTTTACAACCACATCGTATTTAGAAGTCATCTGTTTACAACCACATCGTATTGAGAAGTCATCTGTTTACAACCACATCGTATTTAGAAGTCATCTGTTTACAACCACATCGTATTTAGAAGTCATCTGTTTACAACCACATCGTATTTAGAAGTCATCTGTTTACAACCACATCGTATTTAGAAGTCATCTGTTTACAACCACATCGTATTTAGAAGTCATCTGTTTACAACCACATCGTATTTAGAAGTCATCTGTTTACAACCACATCGTATTTAGAAGTCATCTGTTTACAACCACGTCGTATTCAGAAGTCATCTGTTTGTTTGTTTTTTGGCGCTCGCTCGCTTTGAACTCAGGCGTAGTCCTTACACACCATTTATAGCAGTGATGGGCTGAATTTTGCGTGTGGGTTAGCTTTTCCTTATTAACATTGTCCTTTAATTATTCATTGATTCATTCATTCATTCATTCCTTCATTCAGTAGCATGTCCTTTGCAGAACCTCGCTCCCATAACAACCTTCCGGAAAACTTCTCGATCACAAGCAAGATGTCTGTCTGTCGCGTCCGATACACCCATCTGGAGATCATCCGCCACATCCTGCACCCATCTTCTCTTTGGCCTTCCTCTTCCTCTCTTCCCAGGCATAAACCCTTCCATTATTGTTCTCTCCAAACTTTCGTGACGTTTCAAGTGACCAAAATACTTCAATTTTCTTTGTTTTATCGTCTTTAATAGCCAACCCTCCTCAATATTCAACTCTTGAAGTATGGATGCATTTGTTCTTTTCTTTACCCAAGATATTCTTAGAACTCGTCTATAACATTTATATTCAAAGGCATTTATGCGCTGTTCAACTTCCTTTAATTATACAGAACGTAAATTATTCTGCTTGTAAATTTACATAAGTCGTTTTCCTCAAGGGACATAAGTCTATAAGAGATAAAATAAAATTGCACCATAGAGATTTAAAATAAATCATTAAAACACACAAACAAAACAATAAATAACAGAAAAGAAGGCTAAGAATCAATCAAACTCTTGACAATAACTTTTCATTCTCGCTGTGTTGTACTGTCCCACACTACAGACGTGTCCTATTTCAATTGCATTACATTGATTTCTGTAGCAGGAATTGCTGCCCTTTGAATTGAAATAATTAGGTCCAGTGGTCTGCTGAGGGTTATTTTAGTTGATTTTTCTATTCATGGGTGCACGTGACTGAAAGGTAGAGTGAGTGCCAGGATCCAGAAATCCCCAAGTCGACCTCATGGTTGCATTTCTAAGCTAACTCTTAAGTGATTGCCACGTCTCTAGAATCTTCTGGAGACTGCGGTTGGATTTCAGCCAATCTGGATAAGTATCTATGGTATACGTGGATTGGAATAAATATTAGTGCAGGCTTTAGTGAAGAGACTTTTGAATAGTCAGATAGAGGAACAAATGGACAGACAAACAGACAGATAGACAAATAGACAGACAGAAAGATAGACAAATATGACAGACAGACAGACAGACAGACAGACAGACGGACGGACGGACGGACGGACGGAAGGGAGGGAGGATATGTATACATATATATTGAGAGAGAGAGAGAGAGAGAGAGAGAGAGAGAGAGAGAGAAGGAGAGAGAGAGAGAGAGAGAGAGAGAGAGAGAGAGAGAGAGAGAGAGAGAGAGAGAGAGAGAGAGAGAGAGAGGTGCATGAGAAAAGATAAGTATCAGAGTTTTTCAACTAGCTAGCTTGTGTTACGAAAAGTAAAACCACCCAACTAGCCAGCCAACCAACCAAGCAGCCAACTAACCATGTAATCTACGAAGCAACAATGTAGCCAGCCAATCAACCAAGCAAGTTGCCAACCATGCAAGCAGCCAGCAATGAAATGAGCCAACCAAATACCCAATCCGACAAATAAACCAACCTAATCAACGTACCAATCGAGCAGCCAATCAACACAACCATTCAACGAACCAATCACCCAAACCAACCAACCAACCAATCAACCAGCCAACCAATCAACCAATCTGTTATATAAGCTTACTCGCGCGTAATCGATGTCTCCTCTCGTTTCTCATCTCATCTCATCTCATCATGTTCCTCTTATACCTTGCGGTGTCGAGGTGAAGTATAAACTTCGTGAGAGTGCCCGGTTATGGGCTTCGTATATCGACATTCCCATGGATTCTGTTATTCCCTCCGTCCAACATTTACGTGGTCGGCCTCTTCCTCTATTTCCATCTGGTCTGTACATCATTGTTTGTTGTGGCATGCTGTTGACTCCTCTCGTTTATCGCCTCATTTTCACATAACTTCTTATGCAGAATCTGTCATCCTTTAGTTTGATTAACACTGTGTATGTTATCTACAATATTTTGACACCATGTATATGGTTACTGGATCCATGTACCACCGGTCAATAACTTCATGTCCGGCTGCCGGACCTTCTAGTCGGTCATTGTTAGCTAAATTTTATTTCTTGTTCCTCCTGCAAATTACATTGCTGGGCAATTCACAATCTTTGATCAGCTTCTAAAGCAGTGGTTCTCAACCAGTGGGAAATTCCCCCCCCCCCCCCAGAGCGGTGGGGGGAGTTTTAGGGTTTCCAGGGGGGCAATTAAGATTATTTCAAGATCGCATTAATACAAGACCCAGTTACTCGATATTGTTTTTCCCTCTAAATTGTACGGTTTTGTACTTCTCGCCCTAATGAACTTCGTTTTATAACGTAAGTAGACCCGCAAATCACGTTTTATGTAGATGTCTAGACTTGTTCTAGTATGTGTTATTAAATTTAGCTTCCATTTTTATATATACTGTACAAGGATGGGGGAGGGAGATTTATAGGGAGGAAATTCGAAAGGGGGGGGGGGGGAGGGAATGACGTTCTGAACATATTGTAAAGGGGGCATGGGCCAAAAAAGGTTGAGCACCACCGTTCTAGAGAGAATGGTGCTGCAGGGAGGGACCTGAGGAGCTGTCCGTACTCAGTTCTTAGAAGAAAGGTTAGACTGAGACATAATCAGACTGTGGCTGGTACCATAAATATTGGGGCTGTTCGCTGTTTTTTTTTTTTTTTTTTAAATATATTGACGGAGCACCTATTGAAATATCCTGAGTACTGTGATGTCATTTCTTCGTTCAACTCAGAACAGCTTTTCTGGACAAGACGGAACGTTGTCTGTCCGTTCATGCTTCACAGACCAATGGACCCCCTACGAGAGGCAACTTGGCGTCATCACACGGACTCTCTTGACCTCTACATGCATTATCATTATCGTCATGTCGTGCCATGCCGATAAACCTGAGCGGTTATGTTTCACCATCTCACACGATCACCAGAGTCGTAGATCAACCGTGTTCCTGCCTCGATCATGCCACGCGGCCAAGCTACCAAGATATTTACTTCTGTGCTTCACCTGTTGTTGTTGTTTTTTTGTTTTTTTGTCATTCATTCTTGGCAGTTATCACCAAGTTTTCTAGGTCAGTTCTTCTCATAACATGCCCAAAATGTTTTGACTGTGTACGTCTAATTGCCGTAGTCGGTTTACGGTTTTCATTTACTTCTTCTAGGACTTGTTCATTGGTTTTTCTGTCTATCCATGGCATTCTTTGCATCTTCCCCAGAAACCACATTTCAACTGCCATTAGATGCTTTTCAGCTTGTCGGCTCATTGTCCACGCTTTACATCCATACAAAAGTACAGGTTCTTCAACACCTTTTATCTCATTGCAATTGTCATCTTATTATTGGTCAGTATATTTTACATCTTGCAAAAGCCAACCTTTGCCATAGCGACTCTTGTTCTAATCTCTTCAAGGCATCTCCCATCAGATGTTATGACTGTTCCGAGATAGTGGTACCGATTCTCTTGTTTAAGAATATTCCCATTTACCTGTACAGTACATTGTGGTATATTTTCTTTCCTAGTGACGACCATGATCACTGTCCACATTCAAGTATTACCTACATTGATTGTGGGCTACACGTCCATCTGCTGTCATATTTTCCACCTCATAAAGTACATTCCAAACTGGGTCTCAGCTGTATTTCCTATATATACCCACTGACGTACATTCCTTTTTTTTAATGCATGTTCCCTGCAGAACGCTGTACTCAACCCCACAATAATTTTCTAGGTAATTTTACGTACTGTAGTTTCTGAACGAGAAGTTGACGCTTAAGCCAACTTAATGTCGGTGTAGGTATTGAACCACCCCACCTGCCATTAGCGCACCGGCAGTTTAAGGGCGAACGCTCGTATCATTTCAGCCACGTGGACTTATAGTTTTCTGAAAACACATAATATATTAACATTTTACATGACAGGAAAAAAAAATATTGCCACTTATCTCAGATACTGACATAAGTAGCAACATTTTTCTTTTCAAATTTTCATTGTCTATATCATCATTTGATATCATTGTCTATATCACTATATCATAGAATGTCATTGTCTATGCATGTGAAACATGAACAATATCAGACGAGCTGATACACATTTAAAGGCAGTAGAAATGTCGTTTCTGGGGTAGGCAATGTAAACCATGGTTCGGAGAGAAAAATAAACGAGAAAGTCCTACAAGAAACAAAGGAAAACAGTGAATTTATCAGATAAACTAGACGGAGACAGTCAATATTCTGGGGCACATTATGAGGAGAGATGAACGTGAAAACTTAGTAACAACTGATAAACCTGTTGGGAATCGAATAAGAGGAAGGCCAAGAGACAAATACATGGACGGCGTGGCCATATAGCAGAACTGGGACACGAACGCAAACCTCATCCAATACTCTGGTAAACGAAGGAGATGGCGAATCATAACCGCCCACGCTTTTCGGCATGCCACATGATGATGATAATATTCAATGACTTAACTGGTTCAGTGCCAAAGAAAATATACGCTTGAACCAAACATGATACACAATCAAATGAACAAGAATTGTAATGTACACTTCTGTCTGCTGAGCATTGAAACTGCGGAAGATACACCAAACAAAACAAATAACAGGCTGATTCCAGTATGACTATACATTGTCCTTCTATCCATTTGTATCAAAATCCTTAAAATGCGATCCTACCCACTTACCGGCCTTTTCGCCAGTTTTTCTGGTCCACTAAGGACAACTTTTCAGCTAAAGAAACGGCCTCTACTTAGTAAATCTGAAATGGGGTATCACTCGTCAAGTTTCCGGTTTCACTATTACAGTCAGACATTCTCTGCGAAAAATCAATACGGACTTTCGTCTAGTTTTAGACAGACATATTTCACGTTTAACTGACTAATACTTGTTAATATTGATTATTTGTCTACCCAAATGTAACTTTGTAATTGCCTTCATTAGACCAGGACGCCTGTAAGGATCGTTGCATTACTTGCGCATTTATTGGTTCGAATACGTTAGCAGGTGGAAAGTCTGAAAGATAGTTTGTAATAATTTGTATGTGACTCTCTCTCTCTCTCTCTCTCTCTCTCTCTCTCTCTCTCTCTCTCTCTCTCTCTCTCTCTCTCTCTCTCTCTCTTTCACTTTGTGTGTGTGTGTGCATATATGTGTGGTTTCGAGTGGAAAGATACAACTATGGCTTCCCTTGGCCTTCCACCAGTTTCTGTATGGTTTAACTCAAATTAAGTCGAGTAGGGTCAAGAACCGACATCACAGCACGTTGGACATTCCCATACGTGCTCCGTCCTCATCTGCAACAGCCAGGGAAGAGTCCCAAAATTAATGGTATCAGTTGCAGTCTGATTCCCTCTAACCTTTCCTCTGAGAACTGAACTTCGGCCAGTTGGCCTGGTTACTCCCTGCCTCACCATTGCTTCCCGTCCATAATGGTTGATCGTCCTTCCACACTGTTCTCATAATCCCACAGGGTCCCGATCACATCTGCTTTCCCGTGCACCAATACTCCACCCAGCGGTGCGGACGTAGTCAGTTTAACCCCAATAGCCTTTGTATATGAAGACAGACATAGCGAGACAACAGGACAAAGTATGTATGGGGTACTTCCATCTGCTTGTGGATATGCCACAGTTATTTTGAGAGATAGCTGTCCCACACAACTAACTCCTCTCCTCCCAATGACCACCCACTGGGTTGGACCACTGCCACTTATTGGATATTTAATGCTTTTTCTTATAGTCAATGCCGTATGGTGTTGGCCATCATACCTGTCAACAGCCTCCGGTCACGGGTCCTGCCAATTATTTCCGATGTTCCCCATGCCCTGGTGTTAAATTGTCCAGACTGTTCTTTTTTATTCTCCCTGTGCATCTCATCCCCTTTAACTTTCCCTTCTCCGATGTATTCCAGCTTTCCTATTTTTGGAACATGATCTATAATAGTGAAGCTTGTAACCAATTTTCTTTGTGAAGGACGGGCACCTCATGATGGGGCTACCTCTTCTGTATGAACAACACCTCCTGTATGAACAACACCTCCTGTATGAACAACACTTCCTGTATGAAAAACATTGGAGGTGTATGAACAACACCTCCTGTATGAACAACACTGGAGGTGTATGAACAACACCTCCTGTATGAACAACACCGCCAGTATGAACAACACCTCCTGTATGAACAACACTTCCTGTATGAACAACACCTCCTGTATGAACAAAACCTCCTGTATGAACAATACCACCTGTATGAACAACACTGGAGGTGTATGAACAACACCTCCTCTATGAACAACACCTCCTGTATGAACAACACCTGCTGTATGAACAACACTTCCTGTATGAACAACACCTCCTGTATGAACAACACTTCCTGTATGAACAACACCTGCTGCATGAACAATAACTCCTGTATGAACAACACTTCCTGTATGAACAACACCTCCTGTATGAACAACACCTCCTGTATGAACAACACCTCCTGTATGAACAACACTTCCTTGTATGAACAACACCTCCTGTATGATCAACACTTCCTGTATGGACAACACCTCCTGTATGAACAACAATTCCTGTATGAACAACACCTCCTGTATGAACACCACCTCCTGTATGAACAACACCTCCTGTATGAACAATACCTCCTGTATGAACAATACCACCTGTATGTACAACACTGGAGGTGTATGAACAACACCTCCTGTATGAACAACACCTCCTGTATGAACAACACCTGCTGTATGAACAACACTTCCTGTATGAACAACACCTCCTGTATGAACAACACTTCCTGTATGAACAACACCTCCTGTATGATCAACACCTCCTGCATGAACAATACCTCCTGTATGAACAATACCTCCTGTATGAACAACACCTCCTGTATGAACAACAATTCCTGTATGAACAACACCTCCTGTATGAACAACACCTCCTGTATGAACAACAACACCTGTATGAACAACACCTCCTGTATGATCAACACCTCCTGTATGAACAACACCTCCTGTATGAACAATACCTCCTGTATGAACAATACCACCTGTATGTACAACACTGGAGGTGTATGAACAACACCTCCTGTATGAACAACACCTCCTGTATGAACAACACCTGCTGTATGAACAACACTTCCTGTATGAACAACACCTCCTGTATGAACAACACTTCCTGTATGAACAACACCTCCTGTATGATCAACACCTCCTGCATGAACAATACCTCCTGTATGAACAATACCTCCTGTATGAACAACACCTCCTGTATGAACAACAATTCCTGTATGAACAACACCTCCTGTATGAACAACACCTCCTGTATGAACAACAACACCTGTATGAACAACACCTCCTGTATGATCAACACCTCCTGTATGGACAACACCTCCTGTATGGACAAAATCTCTTAGATTGACAACACCACCAGTATGGACAACACCACCTGTATGGACAACACCACCAGTATGGACAACACCACCAGTATAGACAACACCATCTGTATGGACAACACCACCAGTATGGACAACACCACCAGTATGGACAACACCACCAGTATGGACAACATCACCAGTATGGACAACACCACCAGTATGGACAACACCACCTGTATGAACAACACCACCAGTATGGACAACACTACCTTTATAGACAACACCACCAGTATGAACATCACCACCAGTATAGACAACACCACCATTATAGACAACACCACGAGTATGGACAACACCACCTTTATGGACGACACCACCATTATAGACAACACCACCAGTTTGGACAACACCACCAGTATAGACAACACTACCAGTATGGACAACACCACCATATGGACAACACCACCTGTATGGACAACACCACCATTATAGACAACACTACCAGTATAGACAACACCACCATTATAGACAAAACCACCAGTATGGACAACACTACCTGTATGGGTATGGACAAAACCACCAGTATGGACAACACCACCAGTATAGACAACACCACCAGTATGGACAACACCACCAGTATGGACAACACCACCAGTATAGACAACACCACCAGTATGGACAACACTACCAGAATGGACAACACCACCAGTATAGACAACACCACCAGTATGGGCAACACCACCAGTATGGACAACACTACCAGTATGGACAACACCACCAGTATGGACAACACCACCAGTATGGACAACACCACCAGTATGGACAACACTACCAGTATGGACAACACCACCAGTACGGACAACACTACCAGTAGGGACAACACCACCAGTATGAACAACACCACCAGTATGGACAACACCACCAGTATGGACAACACTACCAGCATGGACAACACCACCAGTATGGACAACACCACCAGTATGGACAACACCACCAGTATGGACAACACCACCAGTATGGACAACACCACCAGTATGGACAACATTACCTGTATGGAGAATAACCACTGGTGGGAAAACACCTCCTGATGGGATAATACCTCCTGTATGAATAAAACATTCTGCTGGGACAGCACCTCCTGTATGAATAACACCTCCTGTATGAACAACACCTCCTGTATGGACAACACCTCCTGCTGGGATAGCACCTCCTTCTGGGACATCACCTTCTGCTGGGACAACACCTCCTGCTGGGACAACTATCCTGCTGGGACAACTATCCTGCTGGGACAACTATCCTGCTGGGACAACACCTCCTGGTTGGACAACACCGCCATTTTTTTTTTTTTAAATTTTTTTTTAAAATTGTTTTGTTTTTGTGTTTTATGGATCGCGGTACCCCAGGGGCCAGAGCCACCTCGTGGGGTTCCCACGTGTCTGAGTGTCATTGGGTTTGTGCCCTTAGCCAGACCATGTGCAGATAAATCTTCACTTTGATCTTATCCAAACAGCCGACATGAGATCGTTTACTTGCCAGAGATTGTTTTTTAAAACACTTTTATTTCATGCAAGGGTTCAACCTTGCACCGGTCAACTGGACTAAAATGTTGACTTCTCGTCCATGATTTGGGGACGTACATTACAAGTAAATATGCTTTCCATAGTCTCCTCTGGCTTCTTACCCTTCTCTAAAAACAAGTTGCTGCATATCCTTTACAGGACGTAGCAGTCAACCCTAAGATGTTTGGCTGTTCGTGATTTCTGGGAAAGTTTATTTTCAGTAGTTTGCCATTGCTTTCTGAACGACCGACACCCATACCATTTCATAAAAAAGAAACCAACGTAAGGCGGTCTGCTGCCAAATCGTCCACAACTGTGCTTCGAACGCGAGAATGCGAGATTATGAACTGCATCCGTAACACCTTCGCCATGGAGGTCTTCTCTGCAAGAGCCTTAACTCTGCTCATTGCCTTTCTTTCTAGAATCTTCTGGTGATCCTTGGTCAGTCTCAGCTGAAAATGAACAACCTTAGAGCCATGGATATTGAGTTGAGTTGAGTTGAGTTAAGAATCGACATCACTGCACTCAGGACATTCCCATACGTACTCCGTCCCATCGTTCAACAGCCAGCGAAGAGTCACACTACTAATCGTTCCCGCCGCTATTTGATTAAAAGTTCTCCTGGTCTACCCTCTCAGTTTTGAGATTCTTCCAGAACCCCTACCGATCCCCCGCAATCTCATTCTTTCCACATATGAGTTCTTAATCTGTTCCTACGCCTTCTCCACAAGCGCACGACCACCAAGAGGTGCATTCCCTGCTAGCCTATCAGCCTGTTCATTCACCCGTACCCCGTCATGCCAGGGCAAAATATCCATACAATTCTCACAATCTGTGACCCCTGAAGCGACGAGAGCCATTCCACACGAAACATTCCTTTCTCCACCTTGCTAAGCATACTCTTTGAATCCGTAATGAATACAACGTGTGTTGCAGTAGTCTCCTCTAGCCACCGGAATGCCGCTATTACTGCCTCCACCTCCATTCTCATGCTGGAGGTCGTAGTCTCTAATGCCAGACTCTCCTTTTTCAAGACTCGTCCATTAACCTTTGCAATAAAGCCCCAGCCACTACGTCTGTTTCTCACCACTGACCCATCGGTGTAGATGACTATGTCACCTTGATGTGTGTTGCTCTGGATCAGTTGTTGCACTTCAAACTCAGTGCGGCCCGCGCCTATTCTCTGCACTTACGACCCAGTGTTATTATTGCATTGTGCCAGTCCGTCATGTCATCCGGAACTTCCACCCACTCTCCTTCACGATTGATGGTCTCTAGATCTCACACCTGACTTATAGAAAGTTCTGCCTGTGCCATCCAGGACCTGCCTCGTCTTAGTCTATGTAGAGCCATGGATATCAACAAGGGCAGTAGAACCCTTTGACGTTTCACGCTGAATTCGTTCAATGTACGAGGATAAGTTAATAAGTAAGTCACAAATAGCTGTAGAAAAATAACTAGCTATGATAACAACTTGAAACCAGTTTATTTTTATACATACATTGTCCCTTTATTTCTTAACATAATTTCCATCAACATTGATGCATTTATCCCATCGTTTTGGGACGCAGAGATGTTTCCAAGGCACCAGGGCCGGGATCTATATTGGCCAAGACCTGCTGACACGTCCACGCCGTGCGTCCTGGGCAACAGATCCCTTTGGGGATCTGGCTAAGATCAGTAGGATCGATGATTCCTCCGAAGCCGGAGAGTATTTGCCTGCATGGCGAGGAACCACCAGTCTGCACACCAATAAGCCAGACATGGGACAATGGATACTCACGCAAACCTCAGGTCCGGTATGACATCACACTGATGTTGGACAACAGGATGTATTCATCCGACATACAGGACTTCACGCTGGAGTTCACAGCCAGCGAACACAAGCAAGCAAGCAAGTAAGCATCCCATCGTTTTATCAGTTCTCCCAAACCGGCTGCATAGAATTGCGTGCCTTGTTTTCATTTACCTGCCATCCCACAGAACTGTGTGACTTACTTATTGATTAGCCCTCGTAACTTGTTCTACCCAACTATGCACCGCTTTATAGCAAATCGCTAGGGTCTAAGGCCACTGAAAACCAACCTTGGCGGGAGACATTTCGCGAATGACGCCGAAGTTCAATGTGAAGTGAAAACGTGGTTTAGAAAACAGGGCACGCAGTTCTGTGCAGTCGGTTTGGGAGGACTGATAAAACGATGGGACAAGTGCATCAATGTTGGTGGAAATTATGTTGAGAAATAAAGGGACAATGTATGTATACAAATAAACTGGTTTCAAGTTGTTATCATAGTTAGTTATTGTT
>OY992879.1:151373715-151515317 GCA_963921405.1 Cepaea hortensis
TCCTGATCACGAAATGCATATTTCAGTAGAAGTGAAAAGTATTTTCCAAAGAGGGTGGGAGCTAGTACACAACCTTGCTTAACTCCACTCTTGATTTCAAATTCTTCAGAAGTTGCACCATCAAACTTGATTATACCCTTCATGCCTGTGTGGAACGATTCCACAATGGACAGAAGAGTTGGTGGGCAGCCAATCTTCTTTAGTGCCTTGAACAGACCCTCACGACTGACCAAATCAAATGCCTTTGTGAGGTCGATGAAGGCAATAAACAGTGGTTGATTCTGTTCACGGCATTTTTCTTGCATTTGTCGCAATGAGAATATCATATCAGTGGTAGACCGGTTCTGTCGAAAGCCACACTGTGATTCGGGGTAGACTTGATCTCCTAGGACTTGAAGTCTGCGCAGAACAATTCTGGCAAATACTTTTCCAACAATACACAGAAGTGAGATACCCCTATAGTTGTTACAGTCGCTCCGATCGCCCTTGTTATTGTACAGCGTTATGATGTTTGAATCTTTGAAATCCTGTGGGACTTGTCCTAAACGCCAGCATAGCTCTATTAGCTGGTGGATCTGTAGAGTGAGTGTGTCTTGCCCACTCCTGATAACCTCTATTGGAATCCCATCCTTACCTGGAGCCTTGCCAGATGCAAGTTCATTTATAGCACACTTAACTTCTGTTATGGTGTGAAGTGTGTCCAGGTGGTCAAGAGTTGGTAGAGCCTCTATGGCGTTAAGGGCATCATCCGCTAGTTTGGTCTCACTTGAGTAAAGCTCCAAATAGTGCTCTACCCATCTGTCCATCTGCTGTTTCTTATCAGTGATGACTTCTCCAGTCAAGGTTTTCAGCGGTGCACTTCTTTTGATCACTGGACCACAGGCTTTCTTTATTCCTTCATACATGCTTCTTATGTCTCCCTTATCACTTGCCATTTGAATGGACTCACATAACTTGATCCAATAATCATTTGCACACTGCCTGGCAGCCTTTTGCACATCCTTCCTAGCTTGCCTTAGCTCACTCAGAGTGTTACGCGTTGGTCTTTCCTTGTTTCTTAAGAGAGCTTTCTTCTTCTTATCAATCAAGGGCTGCAGAGTCTCGCTGTTGGCCGCAAACCAGTCCTGCCTCTTATGATCCACAGTGCCGTAAACCCCTACGGCAGTTTTATAAAGAGTTTCCTTAATTTGACCCCACTTTTCATTTACTGTACAATTTTCTGGTGTATCAGTGAAAGCGTCTTCAAGTTGCTGTTGAAACTGAAAGCACTTTTCAGGATCATGAGTGTTAATAATATTAATCCTAGGGCTAGATTTGTGTTTAGCTGTGTAGATTCTCTTTGGTCTCAGTCTAACTCTTGCAACAACCAAAGAATGATCTGTATCACAGTCAGCACTGTGGTAACTACGAGTCAATGATATATGGTTCAGATGTTGTCTCCGTGTGATGATGAAGTCCAGCTGGTGCCATGGCCGGATCTTGGATGTTTCCATGTGACCTTATGCATCTCTTTTGTTTTAAAAAAAGAGTTTGTAATACATAGGTCATTACTGGTGCAATGCTCCAGTAGCCTTTGCCCATTTTCATTCATGCGACCGATGTTGTATTTTCCAAGGGACATTGGCCATGAACTCGAGTCCTTGCCCACACGAGCATTGAAATCACCGAGCATATAAATGTAGTCAGATTTTGGAACTGCCTTGATCACGGAGTCTAACTCCTCATAGAACAAATCCTTCACATCATCAGAGGAATCGAGTGTCGGTGCATATGCAGTAATAATGGTGGCAAACCCACAAGAGGTTGCCAAGCGCAGGGATAATAGTCTTTCATTTCCTCCTGCTGGAATTTCAATCATTCCCAGTAGCGAATTCTTCACTGCAAAGCCCACACCGTGTTGCCTTTTTTCTGCCTGCCCTCTACCCTTCCAGAAAAAGGTGTAGTTGTTTTCCCTGAGTGACCCTTCCTCAGCGAGGCGAGTCTCCTGCAGGCCAGCAATATCAATGTTAAGACGATTGAGTTCGGCATCAATCACAGCCGTTTTTCTCACATCGTCAATATTGGTCAAGTCAGTGGAAAATCCTGGACACATGGTTCACACGTTCCAGGTTGCAAGCCGTAGCTTGAGGTTTCTATTTTTATTTTTGTTTGTACCTGGTGCATTGGTTTTACAGCCTGCGATTCAGATTTTGTCCTAGCCCCAAGCACCCATTGAAGCAGGCAGGCTGTGGCGTATCAGCACCCAATTGGCTGGGGGCTGCCCAGCTTGAGGCGGGCGGTAGCTGATCAGTGACACCTATAGGTGTCTCCCACCGTCAGAGGCAACGCGTCGCGCCCCATGTCTACGCCAACTGACAAGGACTTATAACCCATAACAGTTGCCTCTCGCTTTGATTCCGAGACCAGTTAAGACCAGGGATGGAGTTATTGCCTCTCCATAGCACAAAGCCTGGGCTAAAATATAGAGATCATGTGTTGCCCATGCAGCATGATCCCTCTCTCGGCCTGCATAGTTCACTCCAGAGGAAAGGTAACACCCCTACATCTGGAACAAGACAAGCTGCAGAAGCTGCCGGATCAGCAAAGCAATGCTCTAACTGTCCGCCTGTCGGAGCTTCGATCCTAGACCAGTCGCCAACCAAGGCTTAGGGCCTGGTCTGCCCTGCCATGACAATTTTGTCTTTAGCTTGCATTTCCTCGCACCAGGGTAAGGCTTGTACCCTCCCAATTGCGCTCTTCCGCCCGAAGCCGTTGGCACAATGTGGGGTGTCGGGTTTGGTAAGCGCCGCCCAACGTTCGGCGCTAACAGAAACCAGGTAGTACCGTCTACTGTTATACGGTAGCTCAGTCATATCTGACTAAGACCTGACTGACTACTACTACTACTACTACTACTACTACTACTACTACTACTACTACTACTACTACTACTACTACTACTGCTGCTGCTGCTGCTGCTACTACTACTACTACTACTACTACTACTACTCCTACTACTACTACTACTACTACTACTACTACTACTACTACTACTCTGCTGCTACTACTGCTGCTACTGCTGCTGCTACTACTTACTACTGCTGCTATTATACTATACTGCTGCTGCTGCTATACTACTACTACTACTACTACTACTACTACTACTACTACTACTACTACTACTACTACTACTACTACTATTACTACTACTACTACTACTACTACTACTACTACTACTACTACTACTACTACTACTACTACTACCTACTATTACTACTACACCTACGGGAAATATGATTGATGGCACATCGTCCGTCGAGTACTAACTGATATATAGACATTTTGATCTGGTACCATGTGCACATTTCGCCTGAGGCACATGCGCGCTCACCAGTGTGTTAGGGTGTGTATTCAGTAGACAGCCCACAATCCGACCCAAACACCATAAACCATCATGAAACACTCACATAAGGGAATTCAGCTCGGGGACTGTCTGTCTGTCTGTCTGTCTGTCTGTCTGTCTGTCTGTCTGTCTGTCTGTCTCTCTCTCTCTCTCTCTCTCTCTCTCTCTCTCTCTCTCTCTCTCTTTCTCTCTCTCTCTCTTTCTTTCTATCTATCTCCTTCTCTCTGTCTCTCTCCCTCTCTCTCTCTCTCTCTCTCTCTCTCTCTCTCTCTCTCTCTCTCTCTCTCCTCTTATGTTCTCTCTCCGTGTTTGTCTATCTTGTTGTTTGTTTCTCTAGCTGTCTTACCACATATTTGCTTTTCGCTTCTCTCTTTTGTCTATTCGCTATTTCTTTCTTTCCTCCCGTCCTATCATCCGTAGCTATCTTCCTAAAACTGTCTTTACAACACCTCACTTCCCTTTCAAAGCATTTCCTCCAAACGCAATACCCAAACCAAACAAGCAATTTTGTGACTACCCTCGTTATTAATCACTTTGTCTCGGCGATCTCCGTAGTTTCCGGTCTATTGCATCCTGAGGGTGCGAACCCCATGACACAGATGGATAGATCAGACCCACCATCTATCCAAGCCAGGCCTGACTCCGCTCCATCAGCGGTGACGCTTTAAATGAGCGGCTAATTCCAGGCACCTGTCTCTGTGGCATTACAGACTATTCCAGTCAATTGCTATACTTCGTTCAGGGAGACACTTAGGATCGTGTCGATGTGATGATTTCTTTCTTTCTTTCTTTCTTTCTTTCTTTCTTTCTTTCTTTCTTTCTTTCTTTCTTTCTTTCTTTCTTTCTTTCTTTCTTTCTTTCTTTCTTTCTTTCTTTCTTTCTTTCTTTCTCCAATGTAATGTTTTCACATGTACCCCCATGTCATATTTTCAAAAGTACCCCCATGTCATATTTTCACATGTACCCCCATGTAATATTTTCACATGTACCCCCATGTCATATTTTCAAAAGTACCCCCATGTCATATTTTCACAAGTACCCCCATGTCATATTTTCACAAGTACACCTGTGTCGTAAATTCACAAGTACCACCATGTCATATTTTCACAAGTACTCCTGTGTCGTAAATTCACAAGTACCACCAAGTCATATTTTCACAACTCCCCACTTGCCATATTCCCATATGTACCCCATGTCATATTTTCACAAGTACCCCTATGTCATATTTTCAAAAGTACAAGCGTGTCACATTTTCACACCTACTCCTGTGTCATATTTTCACAAGCACTCCAATGCCATATTCCGACATATACCTTCATGCCATATTCTCACAAATCAGCTCATGTCATAGATCCCTCATTCTTGGATGAGACATTCTTGTACAACACAGGTGGGGCATCACTTTCTGGAACAACACAGACTGGGGCAAACGTTCTGGAACAACACAAACTGGGACATCACTTTCTGGAACAACACAAACTGGGACAATTACTTTCTGGGACAACACAGACTGGGACATCGCATTCTAGGACAACACAGACTGGGACATTACGTTCTGGGACAACAATGGCTGGACATCACGTTCTGGGACAACACAGACTGGGAATCACGTTCTGGGACAGTACTGGCTGGACATCATAGTTTTATTGAGAATATGGATTTTAACAACACCGGATGGGACTATTTAGGCTGCGACAAGACATTCTGGAACAGCACATACACAATGAACACCATCTGGCTACAGGAACACCATGCATTCTCCAACTTTGACGTTGGCCGCAGAGACTGAGCACATATGAATATGTTCTGAGTGCCATAGCGTTATTTCTCACCATCATCATCATGCGCCGCGCCAACAGGCGTTCTCGTTTATGTCTCTCCACCGATCTCTGCTGTTGATGTTAGGATAAACTCTGCTGATGAAATTTCACCACGCCACGAGTTCAGTCCCTCCAGCATAATTTCTCTGTGTCTATCTCAGCCTCTTTCCCCATTGCTCTTTCATTCGTCATGATGTTTTCCAGTGCCTCTCTTTTCATAACACGGCCAAAGAACGCTGCATGTCTCTTTCTTATAATTTGAATATACTGTCCTATCTTTTACAGTGCCGGTCTCACTGGTCTAGGAGTTAGCAGCTTTCTCCGTAGCCCCGAATACTCTCGTGGTTGACGTGAGCGCACGAGAATTGGAACGGTTCGAGTCGCGGCAGTGACTTATGTGAGTATGGAGCCGGTCGCTCAGAAAGTCGTGGCGTGCTGATAAGCGTAATCTAGCCTAGGAATCAACATATAGCTGAAAGATGTTGATGTTGACCGCAATATCCTGAAACAGGATGGAAACGCCAAAAAAAAAAAGAATATTTTTCCGTCCTGTGTCCTTAAAACTCTTCTTTTTGGCAGTGAAACCTGGTCAACTTACTCACACCAAGAGAAACGTTTAAACAGCTTTCATATGCGGTGTCTGCGAAGAATACTTGGTATTAAGTGGCAAGACAAAATCACAAATACTGAAGTATTGGAAAGATCAGGTTGTGTGACGGTTTATTCCATGCTCAGTCTTCGTAGACTTAGATGGATAGGACACGCTAGGAGGATGGATGATGGTAGAATACCAAAGGTCATTTTTATTGGTGAATTACAGATGGGTAAGCGATCTCAGGGTCGGCCTCTACTACGATACAAAGATGTGTGTAAGCGGGACATGATTGATACAGGCATTGATAATGCACATTGGGAGCACGTCGCCGCTGAACGTGTTGCATGGAGGGCAACTATCAGAAATGGAATAAAGACAAAGGGGAAAATTATTGCAGATAAAGCACACACCGAGCGTGTGAGACGTAAGATGGTTCCTGATGGTGGAAGTGACCGGGTTTTCACATCCATTCACTGTGGACGAACATTTACAGCGCGAATTGGCCTTATCAGCCACACTCAATACCGCCATGGGTTGTAGTTATTATGTTTCTTGTAGCACAATGTACCAAACTATCGTCTGCCAAGACGGCAAGATGCTAATGCACACAATGCATCTTTTTACAGTCCAAATACGTCATTTCTGGATAATCAATTAATTAATTAGTAACTCAATCAATTTATGCTGGATAACAGCATTCGTACTTAAACTTCCGGCTGATGCCGGGGTAGCGGGTTCAACCCGACACCTGTCAGTTGATTAAAATGTTGACTTAGGGAAGAAAATTACAAGAACCTCAGAAGTCGGAGTAGGTTCGTCTGATGGCTAGGGACACTATTAATAGGGAAAGCTAATCGATCCAGTGCACTAGAAGTAATAGCACGTGTATGGACTACGCTTGAGTTTAAAACGAGCAAGCTCCAAAACAAAAAGAAAAACAAAAAAAAAACATCAATGTATTTCTCAAAAAAAGCCCCTAAGATAGCTTCAGGGTGACCTTAGAAGTTGGAAGCGAACCCACCCCATCTGGGAATTCAACGTGGCAAACTATTGTCCCTGTCTCATACTTCCAAGGTGCCCTCTAAGAATGACTGACTAGACAAACCCTGAAGTTCTGTTATAATGGTTTGTCTGGCTGACATATTTGCCAACTATGCCAACTCCATAGAGAATTGTACCACAGAAAACATAAAATCAACGAATTTCAGCTGGAAACAGGGGAAGGAGAAAACTAGAGAATCAATAGCAATAGAATATTCTAGAGAAAGAAACGAACTTCTGTCTCTTGGCTATATAAATTACCTGTCAATGACTCAGTGATTTCCCCCTTTCCATCAATTTCCCGCAAAAACATGAAAATCTATATAAATCGGCAAGCGAGCTAGCTCATGTGTATAAGTATTTGTCGCGGCATTGCAGCAAAACCAGCCAATGAACGGTGTAGTCCTCAATCGGATGGAATCAAATTTCTGATCATCAAGAGTGTTACAAATGTTATTAAGTAATGCGTAATCCTCTTGACTCCGAGGATAATTATTCAGAATTGCATCCAAAATATCTGAAGGGTCAAGAACATCTCGCAGGGGAGACTAGAACACTCACGAATGCTTCAAAGGGAGATCAGTACAGAGTAAAGTGTGAGAGAAACGCTAAGTAACCTCCACATTCTGTTCTTATCACGAAAGATGGCTAAATAAAACTAAATCCGTTTTTAGATTTTCCACATCACGAAAACTCCTGAACCTGTCATTTCTTTTAAGCTGTCTTGCTATTCTAACTGTGTTTTTTGGTGTAGCAAGTTATTTTTGCATGTGAAAATACTAGCAGCTTTTTCCTAAGCGGCTTACGGTTCGTGTATAATTAACTTACTGGAACATTCCTCTCTTATAAATGGTGTTTGTAAAGTCTCACTACAATTTGTATTGGAACAAATTTGAAAAACGAAGTACATGACCTCATCAAAACATGTGCTCCACAGTCTATCGTGAAGCAATATGCCGTGAATGGCTGTCGTCTGCCGGGGCAATTCTTTGCACTCCAAACAGAATAATGTTACCAACCGAAATTTAAAAAAAAAAAATTTTTTTTTGGGCGGGGGGGGGGGGGGGGGGGGGGGTTTGAACAAGTGTTTCGAATTGACAGTCGATACATACGGAAATAACAACAGACACGTTGCATAAGGTTTTTGACAATACGAAAAGACGTGTACAGTTATGCCTTGTAGCCAGTGGTAAACATTTCCAACACAATTTATATTGAATACTTCATTGGTACTTTCCAGCTTCCCCAAATCAGCGTTAGACCATATCAGTAACTATTGTAACTAACTTAATGAAGTTTTAAGAACACTTTTGAAGGGGTCATGTACTTCATTTTTTTTTTTTCAAAGTTGTTCTACATAAAAGTGTTTTTTTTTTTCCATATCCTTTTTTTTTTACAGGACATCTCAGTCAACGCCAGCATTTCTGCCGCTGTTATCTCTTGGCAAGTTTACGTTCAGCAGTTTGCCATTGCTTTCCGAACGAACGGCACCAATACCAACGCTAAACAAACGCAACACAGTCTGCTGCCAAATTGCGCGCAGCTGTATTTCTAACGCGGGTATACGAGATTACGAACCGCTTCAGTAAACCCTTCGCCACGGAGCCGGGCACAAGTGTAGTGAGCCGTTAAAAACACCCCGCAGTTCATGCTGTGACACCGAGCAAGATGGGTCTTTACAGCAACGTGATACTCTCAGCCTTGCGAATGTGGACTTGGATCTCAATCATGACGAGTCTGCAATCATTGCCATGGTATAGTAGGGAAATATGGCCTTAGTTTTAGTTTAGTTTAGTCGACAGATCAACATCACTTCACACGGGTGTAACCCATAAGTGCTCCGTTCTACTCCTAACTCAAACCTGAGTCCGGAGAATCGCAACTCAGTGCACGAACTGAGAAGCACCGACGAGGATCCTGAAATACTTTGGGTAGATGTGTAACTCGAAATTTTGCCTTGGCAGCGTCGTAAGGCTACTCTTTTTCGATTTCCAACTGACAAGGAATTTTTTACATGCGCAACAATACACAAGGGCGTCCGATCTCACTACCCAGAGACCAGGGGAAATTGTGTTACTATAAGTCCGCGTGAAAAAATCCCGGCTCTCACCGTATGGCCTTAACATCTGCAGACGTGGATTCAGGCAATACTCTTATGGCACTGGATTCAGGTAATAAATACTCTGATGACACTGGATTCAGGCAATAAATACTCTGATGACACTGGATTCAAAAAGCTTGACTGAATCTTCAGAGCTCTGGCTTGCTTGTTGTACGTACGTACGCACGCGCGCGCGCACACACACACACGCGCACACACACACACACACACGCGCGCACACAAGCACACACGCAGTTTAAAAAAGATAGTTGCATATCCTTTACAGGATGTCATAGTCAAACCCAACATTTGTTGACTGTTTATGATCTCTTGCACGCTTTACGTTCAGTAGTTTGCTATTGCTTTCTGAACGACCAGCACCCATAACATTTTATTTACAAAAACACACACAACATCAGGCGGTAAGCTGCCACGTCGCTCGCAGCTGTGTTTAAAACGCGGTATGCGGGAATACCAACTGCGTCATGAACCCCCTTCGCCACTGATCCAGCATATATATATATATATATATATATATATATATATATATATATATATATATATATATATATATATATAGTCCATCCTCTGTGACGGTCCTCTCGGCCTTTTGGTTCTTTGGACAACAATCCTCGGCCTTTTGGCTAAGATAGGAGTTCAACCCCTACACTGGTCGGCTGGATTGAAATGTTGACTTCTCGTCCTTGACTCCGGGACGTAAATTACAATATCTGAAGATGGAGTGGGTTCACCTGGTGGCTAGGGACACTGGTAATAGGAAAAGCTAATCTACGAGCAACATTCGGCTAGTGCTACAAGGAGTAGTGTGTAGGGACTATGCTTGAGTTTAAAGCGAGCTAGCGCTAAAAGAAAAAGAAAAAGATCAATGTGTAGATTTATCTGTACTTGATCTGGTCAGGATACAAAGGCGGTCATCCAGACTGCAAACTCTAATCACCGAATCACTGGCCTCAAACACTGGCAGACTAGCCTTGCTGGGTCACAGTGGGTCGAAAGGCACATAGTAGGACAAAGAGGCCTCAACACAAAATATTCAGATTAACATGAAGGTTCACTTCTGGATGTGAACATCATCATCAAGTGCCTTGCCGGCTGGCGTAGCATTGGATGTGAACAGTGTGAGAGTTATCGGGGATCGCTACCTGATTGTGAATGGTACGTTAGCATTGAGGTTATGGCAGACTTGGTTATGTTGTCCTAAAGGAGGCCAACAGCTACTAAAAGGGGTGCTTATCAAGAAAAGCAAAAGCCACTTTGGTTGCTTGCTGCTGGGCACATTCAATGCTGCTCTGGACATTCCAGCTTCCTCTGGGTTTGACCAACGTGTTGACAACAGCTGTGCATTTGTGGTGACCGAGGTTGTGGTAGCCGGAGATACACTGTTTTTGAGAAGTGCATTGGCCAGTTTAGCATCTTATAAAAACACCATCAACTTATTTAATGAGACAGAAGACATGTGTATAGAGGAAGATGTGACAGCTAATAAATTGTCAAAGTTGAAAACAGAAGATAGCCATTGGGCAGCGGAAAATGACTCACACATAAGGAAAGATGACAGTGATTATGAAACGATGTGTTGCCTGAAGAACAAACATTTCATGGTAGTGGTAAAAAGAATCCAAGAACAGACCTAATAAAGTTAAAAACTGAGAACTCAAAACATAACAAGACATGATCATGTCTGTCAACATCCTTTCATTTTTTGTGCTGCAAATTATTTCTGAGATAAATTTTGAAACAGTAGGTCAAGGTTAGCATTGCGGTCAATGACACGCAGATCCTACGTCTGGGGTCACGCGGGACACGTGACTATCTCTATTGGACGAGACTGCACATCAGGAACACCCATTTACGCCGTTTCTCTGATTCTCTATGAATTGACGAAACATGATTATCCAGGAAACTGTAAAGAAGGTAGTTTGCCATTGTTTTCCAGCAGTGACCATACTGGTTCGAAGACCTAGCCATTGGTTGCAAAAATAGATCCTCTGCCTACCGCCGTGACGTCGGAGATCAAACCCAACTACTATCTGTCGGATGCCCTTCAACTCCATCCACCACCTGAATCCGTGGCTTTATGTGACCCTAATCGGGAGCTTACACTGGTAAACAACGAACAGACAAGCTGAAAAGCATCTAATGAGAGTAGAAATGTGGTTTCTGAGGAATATGCAAAGAATACCATGGACAAACAGAAAGACCACAAACAAGTCCTACAAGATACAAATAAAAACCGTATTGATTGGAGAAATTAGAGGTAAACAGTCAAGATGTCTTGTGCCCGTTATGAAAAGAAATAAGCTTGAGAATTTGGTGACAACTAGCAAGATTAAGGGGGAAAAGAACAAGGGGAAGGCAGAAAAGTAAATATCTAGATAGCATCACCCTATAGGATAATCAAGACAAAGACACAAACTTGATCCACATCTCGTGTGACCGTGTGAGATGGCGAAACATGACCGACCCTGCTTATTGGCATGGCACATGATAATGATGAGATCACAGGACGGGGAAGGACACTGTCATATACGCTGGTGTGTTCGTGTATTATGCAGTTGCCATATGTACATTTCGTTAAAACAGAAAGTCCTAGCCTGCAGAACAAATCATGTTAACAACACATATTGCTTAATTAAAACATCCACACTTAGCTTAACACTGGCATGAATATATTACCGCTGAGAGAACTATAGAGTTAGTGTTTGGGGTTGTCGGGAGAAGGATGGGCCGGAAGAAGAACATAGCAGAGGTAAGATATTGTCGCTCCAAACTCACATTTTGCATCATATCACAGACCCCAAACTCTAATGTCTACTAGCTTTCGTTTTGAAAAGATGTGAAAACAAGAACAGCTTTAAAAAAATTGTATGCCTCAATGTAATTAACACTTTAATTTTTAAACAATATGATTATATACCGTGTTTCAATTCACTCAGAGTGCCACTGAAAATTGTTTCGCGTGCCACATTTGGCAGTCGTGCCGTAGGTTGCCTACGCCTGGTGTAGGCCATCCAGATCTCGGATCTTGGTGTGTCATTAACAACATCGTTAGCTCTTGGATACAGTAATCCCGGAAGTTAAGACTTAAGGTAGGATCTAGTCGAGGGACACTGCTCTCTTAAAATCCAGATTACCTTTGTATTCAGAATCTCTAATTAAGTATTTTTGTTTTTACCATATTTGTCAATATGTCTGAACGACTAGATTAACCTGTAGACTTGTCAAACTATTTTATTCTCATATTCTCCTGTCTTCAAGGTCTGTCTTTGTTAGTTATGCAGACAGAACTGATCGGCAGACAGACGTATAGACTGACTGGCGACCGGATGGGAAGATTAACATAGAAGGAGATATAGTTAAAGTAAGCATGTTACCCATTATTTCGATAACTGTTAGACCAGACAATTAGCAGAAGTGATATAGATAGACATAACAGACCGTCAGGCACAAGATTAGACAGACAGACAGACAGACAGACAGACAGACAGGCAGGCAGGCATACAGGCAGGCAGGCAGGCAGACAGACAGACAGACAGACAGGCAGGCAGGCAGGCAGGCAGGCAGACAGACAGACAGACAGACAGACAGACAGACAGACAGACAGACAGACAGACAGACAGACAGACAGACAGACAGACAGACAGACTGATAAATCATCTGCTAAACTGTGCGCAACTAGTTTTCAGTGATTCAATAGACCAGATGAATTATCAGACGTCTGATATCTGGACATACTGACAACCAATTGGCAACTTATTTTCAAAATATTATCAGATTCAGAGCCAAACAAAAAAGTAAGTTTGGACCAAACAAAATTGTATGGCAGAGAATGCGAATTAAAGGTGTGTCCCAGTTATGAGTAAACAAATAGTTAATATGGCATTAGACATGGTCTATTGTAACGCAAGGACGACGTTTCGATGATATATAAGCCCATGGCACACACTGGAAGTCACATAATACGAGTTATCATCCCATTACTCTTAAACAGTTAAACACGCCGCTAGAAAGGGTTTAGACATTTGGTCACCAACATGGCGGATAGGCAGTGAAACGATTAAGGCCTCTGGGTGTTTATGCTCGCGGCTACCGTTGCATTCGCATTTTCCTCCTGTTGGACTGGTAGTTTACGGTTCCATCGCCCTGCTACTGAGTTGAGTGCGTGGCTCGACACTGTGAGCTGTGAACTTCATGTGAAATGCTTTTAAATCTGCCCGAGGTTATGGAGCGTGATCTGCATGTTCAAAGCAATGGAGGATGGCTATGTCTCAGAATTTACCGGTTTTTGTGCCTTATGCAGAAATATGTGGCTGCTGGTCTTCTGGTTGATTGCCGCTTCTTTTGACGATGAACCGTGTTTTCGTGGAGGACTTTTGTTTTGGCATTCTGGAGACGGCATTATGTACAGTGAAATGTTTCTTGCATGTGTTCGAGGTGTTTTGGTGTGATCTGCATGCTCAAAATGGCGTAGCTGGCTAGATAACATCTAAAAATGGAACAACAACATCCAGAAATATCTGCACGTATGACGGCTGGTGTGTCACAGAAGCGAGCGGTTTTCTTGCCTTATGCAGAAATGTGTGGCTGTTGGTTTTGCTAGTGACTGCCGTTTCCATCAATGATGAACTGTGTTTTCGAGGAGGACTTTGTGTTGGCATTCTGGCGACGGCATTACGTACAGTGAGGTGTTTCTTTGCATCTGTTCGGGGTTGTTTTGTTGCGTGATCTACATTTCGGAGGGAAAATGGCGTGGTGGCTAGAAAACATCTAGAAACGGAACGGCAATATCTAGAAACGTCCAGACTTTGTGGGTGAACATCTGGTTGGGAAAGTGACTGCCGATTCCATCAGGGGCGGTCTGTATTGTTCGTAGAAGACTTTTGTGGTGACATTCTGGCGGTGGCATTTTGCACAATGTGCCTGAGCGGGCCGTTGTTTGTAGAAGACTCTTTCTGTCTTTCCCACTTTTCACATAAGGCAGTGAGGAACATTTTATGTGATATTTACTGGCACGGGAAGGGAGCATAATAGGGACGACCCTTCGCTGTGATGTTGGAACCGCGACTAACGACTAACGACTAAGATAGGGTTTTGTATTATCACCTGATCTATTTAAACTGTATAGTGAAATAATAATTATATCCATGCAAAACATGCCAGGAATATCGGTTAGTGGGCATACTGAAAACAACATGAGTTATGATGATGACGTGGTTTTGCTGAAAATGGAACGTAATTATAATAAATGACAGATATCATTGCAACAAAAAGTCAAATGAAAGGACACCAGAATAATTGTGTTTCTAAATGCTGCATCAAAGTACATGCAACCAATGTGACACATGTCAATGTATTTAATTATTTGTGTACTTATTGTGTTAACAGCAGGTGTGCCAAATTTGTTGAAAGACAGAAGATAAAATGATTTGGCCATCTCGTTAGGGTGCAACACCACCAACTACCATCACTGGCACGACATCAAAGAAGATCTGATATGAGAGCAAGAGGATGCCCGAGAAGAAGATGGTTTAACGACATCAAAGACATTGTACAAAGATAAGGAATGACACTATCCAGTGCCACCCATTAGACGCTGGAGCGTTAATTATTCCTCCCTACGATGCTTAACGGCAAAAGTGGTAGACGATGATGATGATGATGATGATGATGAATAACAGCTGGTGGGAAACGTATTAAGGAGGTTAAATGTAGGATTTCTCAAGCGACGGTACCATTTTATGAGATGAATAATTGTCTCTGCAATGTATCTTTGTCTATCTAGATCAGTGGTTTTCAACCGGTGGGAAATTCCCCCCCCCCCCCACCCTAGGGGGAAATTTAGGGTTTCCATGGGGGGGGGGGGGAAATGAAGATTATTTCAAAATCGCGTTAATACAAGAACCGATTACTTGATATTGTTTTTTCCTCCATACTTTACGGTTCTGTACTCCTTGCCCTTCTGAAATTCGTCTTATAACGTAAGTAGACCCACAAATCACGTTTTATGTAGACGTCTAAACTTGTTCTAGTATGTGTTATTAAAGTTAGCTACCATTTTCGTATACTATGTAGGGGCAGGGTAGGGAGGGGGAAAGAGGAATCTGTAGGGAGGAAATACAAAAGGGGAGGAATGACATCCTCAACATATGGTGAAGGGGGGCATGGGCCGAAAAAGGTTGAGAACCACTGATCTAGATGAAGAAAAGAGTTCTTAAGAGTTATATTGAGGCAATCTTGATGTATGGAAGCAAATAATGGACAATAGCAGATACGTGAGGAATTATGCGGGGGTTGCGGAGATGAGGTTTTATAGAAGAATGAAGAGAACGATTTGGACTGATATAAAGAACAAGGAAACAAATGTCTTTAAAGAAGTTAACTTACAAAGAGAACTGGTTACTCGCATCTGAAGTAGACAGTCCAGATTCTTTGGGCATGTCATGAGAAGGGGAAAGCTGGAGTATGTCATCACAACGGGACAGCCGGAGGGCAGGGCAGGCAGGATGAGACCAAGAGAGAAACTGCTGGGAAGTTTGACGTCATGGCCTAGAAGAACGTTGGTATTAAGGATATGCAACACACGAGACAGAAGGCTGCAAACAGATATGATCACCAACGCCACAAGGCATGGAATATAAGAAGAAGATAGACAATATAGAAGATTAGACACAAATTTAGTTGGACAGTCGGGTGGACAGACGGAGAGACAGACAGACATTGTTACCTGTATTTGGACTTGAATGGAGGTAGTGGTCGAAGTTTTAGGATGCCGATCTCTAAGATAAAGGCACTCAGAATCGAACCTCGCTAGGAATTGATTTGCATCTGTTGAAGAGTAAACATTAATTTATAATAATAATAATAATAATAATAATAATAATAATAATAATAATAATAATAATAATAATAATAATAAAGAAAAAAAATGAAGAAGAAGAAGAAGAAGAAGAAGAAGAAGAAGAAGAAGAAGAAGAAGAAGAAGAAGAAGAAGAAGAAGAAGAAGAAGAAGAAGAGACGACGACGGTGATGGCGACGATGAGGATTTTGGTCATTATGATAGTGACAATTACAATGGTAATGGTATTTATGAATGATGATGATGATGATGATGATGATGATGATGATGATGATGATGATGATGATGATGATGATGATGATGATGATGATGATGATGATGATGATGATGATGAAAATAATGATGACAAAGTTGATTACAATTACGCCTGTAATGTTAACGACGCATGATGGTGATGATGATGAAGATGATGAAATAAAGGCGATGATGAATGTGACCATGAAGATACCCATAATGATAACCTCCAGTCGTAATCACCACAATTATCACATAAGTACTTACGGCCATAGAGTGCATCAGCCTATCCATACATAGACGTAAGCAAATAACTTTCATTGATTGGTTAATTCATTTTGGGAGTTTTCTCTTCCTGTCTCTGACTCCTCCCATTTCTCTCTCTGTCTCTCTGTCTGTCTGTCTCTCTCGTTCTCTCTTTCTCTGTCTGTATGCCTGTCTGTCTCTGACTCTCTCTCCCCGACCCACCCTTCTCTCTCTCTCCCTCTCTCTCTCTCTCTCTCTCTCTCTCTCTCTCTCTGCTATAATTGATGGCTTAATCTACATTAGCGTGCAAAAAGGATGCACAGATCGTCACGGACGTGATATACAAGACAAGCCACATGAAAGGAATGATAGATGACAGATCAAAGCCTGATAAACATCATTGAACAGGACCCGAGCTAGACCGGAAAACGCATCGGGGCAAGCACGATTTCTTGGGCATGAAGATTGGGTCTGTTGACGCGCGCGCGCGCGCGCGCGTGTGTGTGTGTGTGAGTGTGTGTGTTTGTGTATATATATATATATATATACCGCTCTCTGTGGATGAGGGCTTGCGAACGCGGTTTGTGAGCCCGTATACCCGGGTTCGAAACACGGCGGTGCTGGTTTTTCGAAAAAGGTATAGGAGCCGGTCGTTCAGAAAGCAATGGAAAACTACTGAACGTAAAATTTGCCCAGGAATCACGAACAGCGAAAATGATGGTGTTGGTGTTGACTGCTACGTCCTGTGAAGGACATGCAACTTTATATATATATATATATATATATATATATATATATATATATATATATATATATATATATATATATATATATATATATATATAATGTATCTCTGTGTGTGTGTGTGTGTGTGTGTGTGTGTGTGTGTGTGTGTGTGTCACAATGCTGCTGACAGATAGAATTGGCCGTGGTTGTGTCTAGTGTATGTCAGTGTGAATATTGTGCTGGACGACAGATCAGCAACGCTGAGTCAATATAGAACACCGTTTGCACACACACAAAGATTTATTATGAATGAATATATATGCCGCACATGCACATTTCCAGAAACAATCCGAGTATAATTCGACACTTTAGTTTCCTTCGAACACAATATTGCCTTCTACCGGCCTTGTAAAATACCCTGTTACGGTGGACTCTTCTTAGTCCCTGACCATAACCAACTCCTCTGAGTATCTTCTCTCAGTCCCCAGTTCCCCTAACTGGCCGATCCTCAACGCTCAACGATACTCCCGGGCTGAAGCTGTCCTACCTTCGCCGAAAACTCCTCTGCCCCTGCCTAAATTTCCTAACTTAGCCCCAGCATTCAAATGAATGTCTAAGTTTCCTAACTTAGCCCCAGAATTCAACTGCGTGGCCAAGTTCCCTCACTTAGCCCATCCTGAATGCCTCGACCCATCGCTTCCTTCTCTCTACATTCAGTCACCTCGGAACCCCCCATGAATACCTATTTCATATTTCACCCTTGAACCCAATTATCAGTTCCCATGAAAACACCATTCTGAGTTTTCTCTTTGTTTCTCCGTCTCCCAGCACGTCCCTCTCTGTCCCCTGGTGACTCAGACTGACATCTACGTGCAATTACAATCCCTTGTGTTGGGTCTCAACCATTGTCTTGGGATTCCTTACTCAACCTCTCTGGCTCTACATCCCTACATCCGCTTTCCTCTTATCTCCACACTTGTGACCTTGATTGTTCTATTAGATTCTTAACTCGTACATCCACCCTACATATATAAGCATATATGGATAGATATAAACAGAGAGACATACATATACACAGACAGACAGCTAACGAGCTAAATAGACAGATTCACCGACTGACCGATTGATCGACCGATCGACCGACCGACTGATACAGACAGACAGACAGACAGACAGACAGACAGACAGACAGACAGACAGACAGGCAGGCAGGCAGGCAGGCAGGCAGGCAGGTAGGCAGGCAGATAACATGAAAGAATCAACGGAGTTTATTTTCAAAGGGCTTAGAATTGGACACGCAAGCCTGTTTAACATTCTGCCCGTCTTATCTGTCTTGTCTCATACATCACTTATCTGTCTTGTCTCATACATCACTTATCTGTCTTGTCTCATACATCACTTATCTGTCTTGTCTCATACATCACTTATCTGTCTTGTCTCATACATCACTTATCTGTCTTGTCTCATACATCACTTATCTGTCTTGTCTCATACATCACTTATCTGTCTTGTCTCATACATCACTTATCTGTCTTGTCTCATACATCACTTATCTGTCTTGTCTCATACATCACTTATCTGTCTTGTCTCATACATCACTTATGAAGCCAATCATAGACAAAGATAACAACAGAAACAATATGGATTAAAACGCATATAAAATGTGGAATAATCAATAAGATATGACTCACTAAAACTAATTTTGACATGGTGATTATACGTGGCTGAAGTAAGTGAAGCATACACAGTTAGGGACATGTTTCTGATACTAGTCGCACGCTGATTTAAATAGTAATCAAAACAATGTTTTCCCGTAATGAATTTTTATAAGGAAGACCCAAACAATAAATTGCACGATTTATGCCTGGCATATGTGGCTGCATCTCGTCAAGTACATACTGCAAAAAGCACACAACACATAGGACGCCGAAGCAACCGCCAGAAGCCAGTTTTGTGCAAACAGAAAGACGTGATTGTCAGTTTAAAATTACCATGTAGACATTTAAAATTACTGTATGAATATGTGTATATTTCAGCTTGAAGGATTTATCTAATCACTTTAGTTTATGTTGTGTGATTTCTTGTATGTACCTTACGAGAAGCAGCGAAAAATGTCAGGAAATAATAATAATAATAATAATTATCCCCCCCCCCTTTTTTTTTTACAGAGGCATGTTGTCTGTACTGGTAGATAGGTAGGTAGATAGGTAGGTAGGTAGGTAGGTTAAGTGATTGACTGACTGACTGAATGATTGATTATATACCTAGAGTACACCCATACTCTGAGTATTTTTGCATCTATCCTGAAACTGTATACCTCATAACCTAGCCGTTTGCACACACAGGAAGATCTATATGTTAAACATATTACTTACATTGAATCTGGGATATGGTTCGCGGAGAAACTGGTTTTGTGCAACGGAAGATCTCTGCGTCTCTATAGATCAATTGCTTAGATCAATTGAATTTTGCTCTATTTATGGGCATCTGCTTTCATCGGAAGGCTGCAGTATTCGCTTGTGTCCCTTTTGTGGCTCGCTAGAAGCTACGGCATGAGTCTGACAGACTGGCATACTGGGTTTTTGTTGTTTCTAAGGCCATATTTTCATGACCAAACGTCACTCGGGGGCGTGATGTCGCATCACGCCAGCCTTCTTCCGAGATAATTTGTTGATGTCCAAGAGGGAACTTGAACACAAGATGAGCGCACAGAGAGATACGCTAACTGTCCGTCACACGACAACAGATCCAAGATCAATGTGAGATAAGATATAGTTCTTCGTCTTCTTTCTTTGCTTCTTTTCCTCCTCCTGCTTCTCATCTTCCTGGCCTTCCTCTTTCTTCTCCTCCTCCCTTATCCTTCAGATCCTGCGGCATGCTCTTTCTCATCTTCGTCCTAATTTTCTCAATTCTCCTTCTTCTCCTTGTTGTTGTTGTTGTTGTTGTTGTTGTTGTTGTTGTTGTTGTTGTTGTTGTTGTTGTTGTTGTTGTTGTTGTTGTTCTTCTTCTTCTTCTTCTTCTTCTTCTTCTTCTTCTTCTTCTTCTTCTTCTTCTTCTTCTTCTTCTTCTTCTTCTTCTTCTTCTTCTTCTTCTTCTTCCTATGCTGATGCTTCTGCCCCTTTCTCTTCTTCTTCTTCTTTCTATTCTTCCCCTTTCTCTTCTTCTTTCTCTACTTCTTCTTTCTCTTCTTCGTCTCTTTGTTTTCTTTTTCTTTGTTTTTCTTTGCGTCTTCTTGCTTTGCTTCTTCTCCCTCACAGCCCTCCATTTCCTCCTCCTGTTCTTCTGTAGCAGGAACCTGCAGTGTGTACTACGTCTTATGTACTTCTTCTTCCTTTCCTTCTTCTTCCTCTTCGTCTTCATCCCTATTATTATTATTATTATTATTATTATTATTATTATTATTATTATTATTTTTATTATGAATATTATTATTATTATGAATATTATTATTATTATTATTATTATTATTATTATTATTATTATTATTATTATTATTATTATCATCATCATCATTATTCCTTCGCCGAGTTCACCCTCCGACCCCACGTTAGTGACTTCAGCGAGAACAGTAGTCATGCCGGTACACTTTTTCCTTCAAGGACACGATATCCCCAGTTTGAAGCTGTAGTTCCGACACTAGGAAGAACGAAATACAACTATGTAATAATATACGGGAACATGGGAATATACAAATCAGTCAATTGGTACTACTATCTCGGAACAGTTATAACATCTGATGGGAGGTACTTTGGAGAGATTAGAACAAGAATAGCTATGGCGAAGGTAGTCGTTTGCAAGATGGAAAATATGCTGACCAATAAAATGATGTTAATTGCAACAATAAAAAGAGTGTTGAAGTGCTACATAGAACCTGTACTTTAGTATAGATGTGAAGCGTGGACAATGAGCAGACAAGCTGAAAAACATCCGATGACTGTGGAAATGGGGTTTCTGAGGCAAATGCAAAGAATACAATGAACAGACTTAAAATTCAATGAGCAAGTCGTACATGAAAAAATGAAACAGTAAATTGATGACAAAACTTAGACATAAACAGTCAACATATTTTGGACACGTTATAAGAAGCAATAAAGTAGAGAACTTGGTAACAACTGGCAAGATTGAGGGGTAAAGAACATGGGAGGGCAATGGAGTACATATCTGAATGGCTTCTCTACGAGGCATGGTCTAGAATAGGACACAGATCTGACTCACGACTCTGGTGATCGTGTGAGATGGCGAAACATGACCACCCAAGCTTCCTGGCATGGCACATGATGATGAAGAGTTTCGAATCTAGGTGGAGGAAACAAGCATTCCCTTGTTCTATTTTCTTGTATGTCCTCTAATAGTTTCTTGTGGCTTCTACTTCTTCAAGCGCCAACCACTACCCTTGAATTTAATTATAATTCTAAAATCCTACCAAGCAACGCAATAATATTAGTTGTCAAACACTATAATCATCTCAAATCCCAACAATGACGTCATCAGATCGTCTTGCGAATTTCACCATAAAAAACAAAATGGTTCGAATTCATTGGCCTCGAGATGTTGATTGCACGATGCCGATTAAAGGCTCGTTTGTTATTCTCAGAAAAAAAATTCTGGCCTCTTTTTACAACCAGGGAGATTGGACACGTGAAAGAAACCCCAACCTTATTGTTAATGCTGTCGATATCTAGTTATCAATATGACGTGAGCAGGTCAGAATCGTCTTGATTGCCAGTGCCAGCAGGGCTCTGATCAGCACGTCAATACAGACATCCCTTATATTACCTGCTGGCAAGCTTTCTCTGTGCGGTTTCTGGTGATCGTTAATCGTACAATTTCCGTCTTTATATGACATCTTTGGTCGTTGGTGATGTCGTTATTTTCATTATCTGTCGTGGGCAATACATTTATGATATTTGTGTTACTTTATTTCGGGGAATGGGATTGCTCACAGGCTTCAAAATAGATTTGCTATCGTCAACTTTATTCTTATTTGTTCTCTTGGAAATCAACGTATATGTGGTACCATAAGTTTTCTCATCTTCCCTTGCTGTTGAAGATGAGAATGGGCAGTGATGGGAATGTCCCGTGTGGTGTGATGTCGGTTCTTGCCTCAAATCTCTCTCTCTCTCTCTCTCTCTCTCTCTCTCTCTCTCTCTCTCTCTCTCTCTCTCTCTCTTTATATAGCTCTCTCTCTCTCTTTCTGTAGCGCTCTCTCTCTTTCTCTCTCTCTCTCTCTCTCTCTCTCTCTCTCTCTCTTTTTCTGTAGCTCTCTCTCTCTCTGTTTCTCATTCCTTTTCTCTCTCTCTTTCTGTCGCTCTCTCGCTCACTTTTTGTACCTCTCTTTCTGTAGCTCTCTTTCTTTCTTTCTTTCTTTCTTTCTTTCTTTCTTTCTTTCTTTCTTTCTTTCTTTCTTTATCTTTCTTTCTTTCTTTCTCTCTCTTTCTCACTCTCTTTCTCTCTCTTTCTGTCACTCCCTCTCTCTCTCGCTCTCTCTTTCTCTCTCTCTCTCTCTCGCTCTGTGTGGGTGTGTGTGGATGGTGAGTGGGCAGGTGGGTGAGTGTGTGTGTGAGTGTGTGTGTGATTGTGTGTGGGGTGGGTGGATGTATGTGTGTATGAGTGGGTATATGTGGGATTGGGTGGATGTGTGGGTGGGTTTGTGTGGCTGTGCTGGTGAGTGTGGATAGGTGTGTGGGTGTTGGTGGATGTGTGGGTAAGGTTGGTGTGTGTTTGTATGTGGGTAGGTGTGTATGAGTGAGTGTAAGTTAGACGAGAGTTGAGAGTATGTGTGTCCGTATGTATATGGGTGTGGGTGGGTGTGTCTGTGTTGCTTGGTGTGTGTATGGGTGGAGTTGGTAAGGGTGGTGGATGTGTGTAATTCTGTGGGTGGGTGTGGGATGGGGTGTGTGATTCTGTGGGTGGGTGTGGGATGGTGTGTGTGTCTGTGTGTGTGTGTGTGTGTGTGTGTGTGTGTGTGTGTGTTATAAAGCAGAGTTGAACTTATATATGCCACATGCTATTCCATATTTTGTGTGTATGCTCATCATACATGTTATCGTGATTGTCACATGTACAATATTACAACTTTGGGGGGGGGGGGAGTGGAGTGTGAGTATGTGTGTGGGGTGTGCGTGGGTATGTTAGTGTGCGTAGAGTGTGTTAGTGGGTGGGCGTGATTGGGTGGGTGTGGGGTTGGATGGGTGTTTTTGCGGGTGTGGGTGGGGAAGTAGTTGTATGGATGAGTGGATGAGTTTGAGTGAGAAAAAAAAGAGATGAACGTGTGTGTGATTGAGTGTGTGTATGTGGGTGTGGGTGGCTGGGTGTTTCTGTGTGGATGGGTGTGTGGGCATATGTGTGGGTGGGTGTTTGTGTGAGTGAGTGTATGTGTGATTGAGAAAAGAGAGTTGAACGTGGGTGTGGGTGCGGCTAGGTGTGTCTGTGTGGGTGGGTGTGTAGGTGGGTGTAAATGTGGGTGGGCGAGTGGGGGTATGTGGGTGAGTGGGTGGCGGGTGTGTAAGTGTGTATTTGTGGGCGGCGTGTGGGTGTGTGGGTCTGTATGTTATTGTGTATTTGTTTGGTTGTGGGTGTGTTGGTGAGTGTGTGGGTAGGTATATATGTGGAGGCCGGTGTATGTGGGTGTAGGTGGGATGGAGGGGCAGTGTCTGTGAGTGTGTTTGTGTGGGTGGATGTGCTGGTGTATATGTCTGTGTATGTGAGAGAGTGAGTGTGAGTGAGAAAAGAGAGATGAACGTATATATGCCACATGCTATTCCATATGTGTGTGTGTCCTCATCTTTCATATTATCATGATTGTCACATGTACAATATTAAAACTGGGGATGGGGTGTGGGTGTGTTTGTGGGTGTTGTGTCTGTGTGGGTGGGTATGTGTGGGTGTGGGTAACCAGGTGCTCAAATGCCAGACTGAAGTGGATTTTACATTTTACTTAGCGTAAGCGTATGCTCATTGCCTGACCTCCACATGTTTTACATGTTACTAAACGTAAGCATGCGCTAAATGCCTTATCTACATGGGTTTTACATTCTACTTAGAGTAAGCACGTGCTCAAATGTCAAACCTACGCGGACTTTAAGTTTTAGTAAATATAAACGCTTGCCCAATGCCACACCTTCACAGGTGTTTACATGTATTAAACATAAAAATATGCCCAATGCCAGATATTCCCAGGTTTTATATTGTTCTAAAACGTAATCACGCGCTCAATAACAGATCTTCAAGAGCTTACATTTTACTAGCGCGCTCCACGCAGTTTTCTTGTAAACCGCATTCCGCTCGCACGACATACAATTAATCAATAACAATTGTTTTACAGTCGATAGCGATAAAAGCCAAATGTGATTGCTAGAATCAATACGGCCTTCCCAGTTCGATATTCAACGATATTCTTGCATTGTTGTATTTCATTTATTTTCTTGTAAATACATTTTTATAAATTTCACCCACTCGTGAAAATTGTGGGCTCTTGTGTTTCTGAGCTCGAGTGGCTAAATTCGAATTATTCGTTCTGAATTAGAGGAAACAATACATGGGATGTTTAAAAAATAAATTCAGTGGGGTGAAATTAAATAGCGATTGTTGTGGGGCGGCAGGATCGATCACGCCAGTTGGGGTAGCATTTGAGCAAAAAGTGAAATATTCCTCGTTTCTTCTTTAGCGATCAACGCTTGATGTGCACGTATTTCAACATGGGCCATGAAGAGAAAGTTAGTTTCATATCCTTTACAGGTTGTAGCAGTCAAATCCAGCATTTCTTAGCTGTTTGTGATTCCGGGGCAGGTTTACGTTCAGTAGTTTGCCATTGGTTTCTGAACGACCGACACCCATACCATTATATGGAAGCCATCGCAAGGAGGTCTGCTGCCAATTCACCCGCAGCTGTGTTTCGAACGCGGTATGCAGGATTGCGAATAGCGTCCGTAAAACCCTTCGCCACAAAGCCGGAAGAGAAACTAAAATAATATATACACACAGCGCCAGGTAAATGCTATGAAAGAATAACTCTATGCAATTACAGAGTGTATTTTTAATGACTGTGCAGTTTTTGAAAATATTACCGTTCCAAGTTTTGTATTTATCTGTTATGTTGAAATATGTTGTATGAACTCCACAGTAGGCAAATACAAATCTTGGAACGGCAATATTTTCAAAAACTGCACAGTCATTAAAAAGACACCATATATAAGACAAAGGGAGTTCAGCATGGCCAAATGGCTCAGAGCGATAGCTCTTAAACAACCGGTGCGTTGATCTCGAGATAGCGGGTTTAACTTCTACACCGATCAGTTGGACTAAAATGTTAATTTCTCGTCCTTGATCTCGAGATAGCGGGTTCAACTTCTACACCAGTGTTTCCCAACGTGGGGCCCACGCCCCACAGGGGGGGGGGGGGCAATTCGATTGTTAAGGGGGGCAATTTGAAAATGGAAGAAATCGGCTGGATGTAACAAAACGGGGAGACTTGAGACTGAAGTTAACTAAATTGAAACCTGACATAAAATCTCTTTGCAGCAAGCATCAAGCGCAAGGATCTCACTAAATTTAAATAATTACTAATAATTAAAATAATATAGAAAGATCTTTCATTAAAATTATTTTGTACTTGAATTTCAGTTCTCCATTATATGTTTTGAAAATTTACTTACTGTGTTTGCTCAATAATTTCCTAGTGATTTCTTCCTAAAACCTATCGGTCCTTTGGCTATGATCGGGTGCATTTGGTGCTCTCCCCCAGTAGTGCGTCTGGTCTGGTCGGGGGCCGGGATGATCAAATAAAAACCCATCACATATCTTCACCTTAGATGTGGGCCTGGTAGACCACTGTGGGCAATAGCTCACAGTGAGACTAAGGGTCCACACAAAAAGGGGGAAGCGGGGGAACCAGCTTGTCTGTGGTAACCGACAAACCAAAAAAAAAAAAAATTCACCCAACACAACCGACACACAGGGACGAGGGGCCTGGGGGGGGGGGGGGCTCTGGCCCCTCTGGGAACCGTGAGCCCTTCTAAAAAAAAAATTCAAGTTTCTTTAGTGAACATTTCAATTTTTGAATATTAAAAATGATGCATATGTTTGGGGGAGGGAGGGGGGGGCATAAGAATTTTAGAAAGGTTTAGGTGGGGCATAGCACAAAAAAGGTTGGGAAACACTGTTCTACGCCGATCTTTTTTTTTTTTTTTTAGCATATCCTTTACAGAACTTAGCTGTCAACACCAGCATCTTTCAGCTGTATGTTGATCTCTTGGCAAGATTACGCTCAGTAGTTTGCCATTGCTTTCTGAGCGGCCGGCTCAGTATCCCGCAAGTCACGAGCGGGGGTCGAACCGCCTCAGCTCTCGCTCCGCTACGAGACTGCGTGATAAACGGGATTACAGAGAGAAAGTGTTGTAGCCCCCCCCCCCCCCCCCCCCAGCCAGAGAGACCGGTCTCTACACCGATCAGTTGGACTAAAATGTTAATTTCTCGTCCTTGACTTGGGGTCGTAAATTGAAGTCTTCAGAAGTCCGAGTGGAACGAATCCTCATTGCATTCGACAGAAGAGACCATTTAATCACTGTAAACCTCTCAGCTACGTCAACATGACACGAAGCTCAAAATAACAATAATAACATCTGTGAGATGATAAAAAGAATAACAAGGATAATGATCATAATTATAAGGAAGCTCGCTTTGTCATCGCATGAAAAAACATGCGAAATGGCCAATTCTGACCCGGAACATAATAACGAAAATACAACAGGAAGCACGACAAAACAAATAATTTAAATTCGGCTGAAATGAAATGCCAACCTGCAATGATTACAGCTATTTAAGCCAGGACCAAGTAACAAGTGTGACGGAATCAGAATGTTTTCGCTTTGAAATGTAAAATTGGGCCGATGTTGCAAGAAAAATCTCTGTGCAAACGGCGTTTTCAATTTCGGCAATCTAATTACTGCAGAGTTTTACAAAATCCCTGAGCTGTTTTGGCGTAGTTTGTAACTAAATGTTGTTTGCAGTTTGAAATGAATCCTCTCCATCCATGCAGTCTTAATAGTTAAGTGAATTGCTTCATCTGCGTGGGGCCAGTTTGAATCCCCGGTAGTATCAGAGGTTTTCCGTCTCAGCTTTTAGGGTTTTTAAAATCTATTTAGACTTATAAAATGAGCGAGGTATTTAAGGTTTTACACTCTCATATGCACGTTTTACATTATCATACACACGTTTTACATTATCATATACAGGTTTTACACAATCATGTACATGTTTTACACTACTGAGCGATATGGAATAAAAACCTGGTGCAATGAAGTCGACTTTATCGACTTTTAAGGAGTCTCCGTGGCGAAGTGATCAAGCCATCTGACTCGGGCTCTGAAGTTGTGGTTTTGATTCCCGTTCACGGGTGCATTTTTTTCTGAGACTCCTGAGGGGCCATCGCTGGAGTTGGAGTTCGTGCTTTGTGCGACGCTTTCCGAGCTGCGGAAAGAGACTAAGCCATATGGGATAAAACCCGGTGCAAAGAAGTCGACCCTGTCGACTTTTAAGCGACTTTTGAGATTTACACTATCATACACAAGCTTTACACTGTCGTATACAGGTTTTGCAGTATCACACTTACAAGTATATGTCGTTACCAAAGAGTGACATATGGTCATTTCTCTTTCCCTAAGTGGGGTCTCAGTTGGGTGATCTGACCAATCATAGCCAGGAAAGGTCGTTGCCATGAGTATAGAAGACGGAAATAACTGGACTTTAGATTTTACGGTTGCTTTTTTTTTCTTGGTTGCCTTGAAGATTCTTAGCTGCTGAAATAGCGCCTTAAGTAAACTGTTGGAGACCTAAACACATGAATTAGAAATACTGACGAGACTCCCTAACTAGACCAAACATAACAACAGGGAGTGGAGTCTGGTCAAGTACATCAATGATGCATTCGAGGTCAAGAGAGGAGGTGTCTAAACCAACTTCTTTTTGGAACAGTGAGCAGAAATACTTTGGGATAGTTCAGCATGGGAGGACTAAGCACGTATGGTAATGACCAGTGCGCAGTCATGTCGACTGACATAATCAATCAATTAATCAATCAATCATGTGCCATGCCGGAAAGCGTGGGCGGTCATGATTCGCCATTTCACTCGATCACCAGAGTCGTGGATCAGATCAGTGTTCCTGTCTCGTCCATGCCATGTGGCCAAGCCATCCAGGTATTTTCCTCTCGGTCTTCCTCTTCGTCTGTTCCCTTCGATCTTGCCAGCTGTCACTAAGTTCTCCAGTCCATTTCTTCTCATAACATGTCCAAAAAATTTTGACTGTCTACGTCTAATTTCTCTAATCAATCTACGATTTTCATTTGTCTCTTGTAGAACTTGGTCATTGGTTTTTCTATCTGTCCATGGTATTCTTTGCATTTTCCTCAGAAACCACATTTCTGCAGCCATCAGATGTTTTTCAGCTTGACTGCACATTGTCCAAGTTTCACATCCATACAAAAGAGCAGGCTCTATGTATCCCCTCAACACTCTTTTTCTCTTTTCAATTGACATCATTTTATTGGTCAGAATGTTTTTCATCTTGCTAAAGGCTACTTTCGCAATGACGATTCTTGTTCTAATCTCTTCAAGGCATCTGCCATCAGATGTTATGACTGTTCCGAGATAATTGAACCGATTCACTTGTTGAAGAATATTCCCATTTACTTGTATATTACATTGTGGTACTTCGTTCTTCCTAGTGACGACCATAACCTGTGTCTTCCTACAATTTAATTCCAACCCCAGCTGCTCACTGTGGACAACCACAGCGTCTACTAATTGTTGAAGATCCTGTGCATTGTCTGCAATCAATACTGTATCATCTGCATATCTAATGTTATTTATGTTTCGTCCTCCAATGCTGATTCCATTTAGGTCTTCTACATTTCTGAAAATATTTTCACTGTATAGGGAAAAAAGATCTGGAGACATTACACATCCCTGCCTAACACCTCTCTTAATAGGTTGGTATTGTCCTACTTCATTATCAATCCTTATGGCAGCTTGTTGTTTCCAATATATGTTTTTTATAAGTCTAATGTCTTTCCCGCCGGTCTCTCTGGCTGTGGGGTTACAACACTTTCTCTCTGTAATCCCGTTTATCACGCAGAGTCTCGCAGCGGAGCGAGAACTGAGGTGGTTCGACCCCCGCTCGTGACTTGCGGATACTGAGCCGGCCGCTCAGAAAGCAATGGCAAACTACTGAGCGTAATCTTGCCAAGAGATCAACAGACAGCTGAAAGATGCTGCTGTTGACAGCTAAGTCCTGTAAAAGGATACGCAAAACATTTTAATGTCTTTCCCATAAATTTGTAGATCTGCAAGCATATCCACAATGTTGACATGTCTAACTCTATCAAAAGCCTTTGTGTAGTCAATAAAGCAAAGATGTATATCCTTGTTTACTTCTAAAGCACGTTCAATAACTGTTCGCAGCATATACACAGCATTTACTGTACCCTTTCCTTCTACAAAACCACATTGTTCTTCCCCTATTTCAGGTTGTATAACTGACATAACATAGCATAATATAACATAGCATATAAAACATAACATATTATAACATAACATAACATAGGAGTGCATTGCATAGCATAACATAACATAACAACATAACATAACATAACATATCATAACATAACATAGTCGTTAGTTAGTCGTTACTCGCGGTTCCAGCTTCATGGAAAATTGTCACCCCATAATGCTCGGTTGCTGTGCCAGTGAATACCACATAAAATATTCCACACTGTCTCATGTGAAAAGCGGAATAGAAATCTGTCCCAACAAATTAACAGCACGCACAGGCATACATGCATAAGACCGCTGCCAGAATTCCTGCAGAATAGTCTGTCATTACAATTACAGTTCATCGTCGAAGGAAGTGACAGTCACTAAACATAACATAACATAACATAACATAACATAACATAACATAACATAACATAACATAAAATAACATAACATAACATAACAAGGAGAAGAGAATTACAGACAGAGATGAATAAAATGGGGAGGACATTGAGAGGGTTGCAGGAATTGGAAAAAAATAGGAAGGCTTACGCCCGTGTGTTGCCGGGGCCCATACGGGGAGCAAAGAATAGTAACACTGTTGCCTACCATGCATGTCGTAAGAGGCGACTATGGAGGCTATGGTTCGGTCGCCCTGCTACTGAGTGAGTGCGTGGCGCGACACTGTGAGCTGTGAGTTTCGCGTGGAGTGCTTTTGCATCTGTCAGCGGTTGTTTTTCGCGTGAACTGCATGTTCGGAACGATGACGGCCGGTTGTTGCTGGACTGACTGGTTTACCTTTTCGGTTCACTAGTGCTTTTTCAGGAGACTCCTGGGAGTCGTAGCTGTAGCTACGGAGTTCGTGCTTTGTGCGGCGCTTTCGGTGGGTCGCCCTGCGGAAAGAGACCAAGCCATATGGGATAAAACCCGGGTCAATGAAGTCTTCCTGGTGACTGCCGTTTCCATCGACGATGAACTGTATTTTTCGTGGAGGACTTTTGTGTTGGCATTCTGGCGGCGGCATTATGCACAGTGTACCTGTGCGGGCTGTTAGCTTGCTGACACTCCTGTCTATTCAATTGTTCACATAGGACATTGAGGAGCATTTTGTGTGGTATTCACTGGTACAGGAACGGAGCAATATGAGGACAACCCGTTGCCGTGAAGTTGGAACCGCGACTAACTAACTAACTAACTAACTAGGAAGGCTTGACGTGAGTTGGTGGGGAGCTTAAACTTCAACAGACTATAAACTGCTCACTGACACCTTGTCGTCTTGACCGACGATAGTTTGTTCATTTGTGCTTCTAATAAGGCACAACTACAACCCAAGGCGGTAAGACCAAGGATAGAGTTAGATCTTTCAAAAGCACAATGCCGTGAATGAATTGTAGAGACCATGTGTTACCCATGCAGCATGATCCCACTCTCGGTCTACCTAGTTTATTCCTGAGGAAAGGTAACACCCCTACATCTGGAACAAGACAAGCTGCAGAAGCTGTTGGACCAGCAAAGCAATGCTCTAACTGTCCGCGTGTCGGAGCTACGGGATAAAGGGCGGAGGAAGAAAAATATATCTTGCATGCATATCTCACAACGCCATCTTTGTTTTCTTCGCTGGCCAGAAGCCAAAGGGAAATTTGAGAAACATGACAGCCAGTGTTTTGGCAACAAATTCTGGCAGGAGTACACTCATTTATTCTGACATCTGTTTACTGAAAGCTAGCTTTTAAAATATATTTTGGCGTTAAATCTTCTATTTTTCATAACTGATAACCCACATTAATTTGGGAAAAACAGGTATTTCTACACTGTAATTTGCTCTTATGACAGACCGAATTATGTTCTGGCGGCGGCTGAAATATGTACGCGATCAGACAGTTCTATGTTGCCGGAGTCTAGGATTTCACATTTCTCAGTGGCTTACAATGGGCCAACCTGGCAGGAGATGGCTTCGTAACTGGTGTTTGGATTAAGTTACGACATGTGGGGTCCTGCTCTGACCGCATGGAATGAGACAACCGGACAGAACATGGAGGAGCGGGGAGGGGGAGGAGGGTCTATAATTTAAGCATATTGTTATTTGTTAGATATAGAAGTATATCGCGTATTGTTTCTATGGACAATAAATTGCTGTGTTATTGATTGTCAAAAGTTGAGAATAAAAGTACTGTGTTTTTTTTTTTTTTTTTTGTTTTTTTTGTTTGTTTGTTTGTTTGTTTGTTTGTTGTTTTTTTTTAAATTAATTATAAAAGTATATTTTGTGTTGTTTCTTTAGCCGAAAAACTGGCTGTGCTAATTGATTGTTAAAAGCTAAGGATAAAAGTGTAGACTATGATCGTTCTGTAATACAATTAGTGGCTGTTTTGTTGAGAGTGAAGGATAATAAGACAACGTTACACGCGGGAGAAAAATATCAGGAGATTGAATGTTTAAAGCATGCCTGAATGCATGATAAAGACGCATAACAGAATGCGCTCTTGACTCGTTATGGCCGACTTTTAATGTGGAGATGGCACTTCACTAGGACGCATGCTTAGCAATTCAAACTTGAAGGGTGGAGTCTTTCTTGGGATTGACCTTTCGTATGTGCAGCAACGTGGCAGGCTTACATTCAACAATCAAAAATAGTAAGCATCTGTTGGAAACCCCCCCCCTCCCCCCCCCCAACCACCACCACCCCCACCCCCTTCCAGAATATACTGCTATGGCGAGAAAAGAGCTGATGGACAGTGTGGCCGGGACTCTTTGGGATCGTTCGTATAGTTCAGAAGAGCAAATAGATCAACACGGCCTGGAGAGAATGATGCTGCAGGGAGTGGCCACAGGATCTGGCCGACATTCAGGACTCTGAGGAAAGGCCGGACGGACACAGAATCAGATTATTACTGGTGTCATTAGTATTGGGACTCTACGCTGGCTGTTGCAGAATTCCTAAAACACAAACTAACCCCAACATTGTGAGGGGTGGAAACGGACAATTTAGAGAAGTTTGTCTAAGGCTAATGAGTGTTTGATTGACTGAGAAATAGTTAATGGGAGAAAGGAAGATAGACAACGTTGAGGATTGTCAGAGAAATGTTTAGTTAGTGACAGTCGGATATGGTATTAGATTGTCCGTGAAATGTTTAGTTAAAGATAGTAGCCACAGGTTGATAATTGTCTGGGAAATGGTTGGTTAACAGGAGCTGTACAATGTTGAGGATTGTCTTGGAAACATTTAATTAATGGGATACGGACAACGAGAAAATTCCATCGGAAACAGTCGGTTAATGGGATCCCGGCAATGCAGAGGATTTATGAGAAATGGTAGATTAATATGAGCCGCACAGGGTAAGGGATTGTCAGGGAAATGTTTAAATAACAGGTTATGGATAGGTTAGAGCAGGGGTGTCAAACTCAATCACTCAGCGGGCCAAAACTCAAATCACACGTAAGGTTGCGGGCCGGACAGGATAAACATTCAATAAGCCGAAAATTAAACCTTTTTAAAACATTAATATATCTTATAAAAGTGACGGTTTGTGTTACAATGCTCATTAATTCTTCCATGTTGAGGACTTTAGCACACAGCGATCCTTGGTGTAAGATGCAGTGATATGCTATCAATTCACCAGTACAGTTCTCCTGCATTTTTAACCGCATCCTTCCAACTATTCCACTTTTTTCTCCAAACATCGCTGGTGCTCCATCTGTTGTCAGTCCAACGAGTTTGTTCCAAGTCAGGTTCATGTTGGTTAAACTTTGACATACGTTGTCAACAATTCTTTTCCTGTCGTTGTCCCATGCCATGCGTTGTCCAATATTTCTTCTGTAATAATCAAACTGGAGTTCACTCCACGGATGAAGATGGCGAGCTCTGCAGTGTAAGTCGTGTCATTACTTTCATCGACACAGGGGAGACTACAATAAAGGCTCTGCCTTTTTCGGTCAGCTATATTTTCACATCAGTGGCCATCTCATAAACCCGATCAACAACCGTATTCTGCTAAGGCTTACCTTTGCAAAAATCTGCTTTTAGTCTGAACACAAGACTTTCATCATGCAGCTCTTCAGAAACTCTCCTTCTGTAAATGGTCGGCCTGATTTTGCGATCTCCTCTGACACAATAAAACTTGCTTTGACGGCAGTATCAGTTTGTGATTTTGCTTTGGTGAAAACCATCTGCTGTGATGTTTGATGCCTCTTCAATTCTTTTACATTCTGTAGCTTCTGCTCTGCATTCAAGCTGTTTAACTTGTCTTGATGTTTAGTCTCGTAGTGCCGTCTCAGATTATATTCTTTGATCACAGCCACATTATCTCCACAAATAAGACACACAGGTTTAACGCCAATATCACCAAATATATAATCCACCTCCCAGCGGCTTTGAAAGGCTCTGTTTTTAGAATCAACTTTTCTCTTGGCCATTTTAAGGGCTAGCTTTGATTTTAAAAGATTGTGCTTCTACCGACAGACGCTTGATTGATATCAGGTTAGCCGTAGCGGGAAAAGGTGATGTAATATCCGGGCATCACATTACTTTCATTGTTTTATGCGCCAATCCAAAACGAGCCACTATACGTTGCTAGGTAACTATAACGACGAACACTAACTCACTACACAACCTGTATTTTCGTTTATTCTGATCGAAGCGAGAACGCTCTCAGGTAGCCTAACATTCGGAAGGCTGCTAATTGGGGATTTCATTTGTACTTTATATCGTGACCATAAACAAATATGTTTGCCTAAAATTCTCTCTTGGGCCCAATATTTGTGTACGTCGATTGAGACCTCTCGGGCCTGATATGACTGTATGGTGGGCCGGATGAGGCCCGCGGGACTTGAGTTTGACACATGTGGGTTAGAGGAATATCTGGGCAATACTCGGTTAACCGGTGCCGGACAATGTAGAGGATTGTCTGAACAATAGTCGGTTAATTGGAGCCGAGCAAGGAAGGGTATTGTCTGCAAAAAGGTCGGTTAACTGGACTACGGTGAAACTTATCTGAAAGAAGGCCGTGGATCGATCACACAATCAATCAGAGAAACAATGAGCCATGCATTCGGCGAACGTTCTGGAATCATTATAGGCATTCTAATAGACAAACGCTGTTAAGAATGTACGCTATAAAGAGTGAACAAATGCTGAGTTTATGTATTTGGACAAGATGACATGAGGTTGCAAGGAGCAGTTTGCAGGTCAGATATCCTAAGGTAATCAATCAAACAATCAATCAATCAATCAAGCAATCAGGTGCCGTCTCCACAATGAAGGTTGGCTGCAATGGATCTCCAACACTGTCTGTCTCTCGCCTTGACTGCACATTCTGTCAGGCTGATGTTCGCCCATCTCTTGATGTTATCTTCCCACTTGTATCGTTGTCTACCTCTTACTCGCTTGCCTTGAACCTTGCCCTCCAGTGTGGTTTTTATAAGAGTGTTATGTATTTTAATGTGGCCGAAACATTTCACTTCGCTCTTTTTTATTTCTTGTATCAACTATTTTTTTTTTTCATTCCCAGTTTTCCAAGAACCTTTGTATTTGATTGTTTTTGTTTTCATGAAATACGACATATTCTTCTGTAAATCCAAATCTCATGTATTTCTGGGGCAGTTACAACTTAGGGAAAGTTAAGCACTTAGAATGTTGCGTAACACATCAATGCACAGTTCAAAAGTTAATTGCATATCCTTTACAGGACGCTGCAGCTAACACCAACATTTTTTGCTGTTGTGATCTCTTGGCAAGTTTATGTTCTGTAATTTGCAAATTGCTTTCTGAACGACCGGCACACACATCAATTCCTAAAAAAACTAACGCAACTCGGTCTGCTGCCAAATCGCGCCCAGCTGTGTTTCAAACGTGGATGTGCAGGATCACGAACTGTGTCCGTAACACCTTTGTCACGGAACAGACATCGATACCGAAATAGTAACACATTTGAACTTTTCTGTGCGTGTGTTGTATGTGTGTATGTGCGCGTGTCTGTGTGTGTGCGCCTATGTGTGTATGTGTGTGCGTGTTTGCGTGTGTACGTGTGTGTGACAGTGATGGCCTTCGGTATCGTTTCCTACATACATGGCTTGATGGCTTGGCCTTGTAGCATGGGTCGAGACAAAAACACGGAGCTAATCCACGACTCTGGTGATCGCGTGAGATGACCGACTACGCTTGTCGGCATGGAACATGGTGATGATGATTGAAAGCTCGGAGATGCCGGCCGGACAGCATCAAGGAACGAATCCCCCAGGACCACGTGGCTGACTACACGAGCCAGCTAAACACACTGTGGGAATTATTTCATTAACAGAAGAAACTCTGACAAAACTATAAGAAGAAAGAAACAATATTGAACAGCTCACGTCAAAGAACGAGGCTTCAGATGAAGAAGATACCAAGTCACAGACACAAGAGAAAGAATCAGACGAGGAAATAGAAGTGGCAGATGTTCAATCAGATATCGACCAAGAATGAATGGGTGCCAGGGGAAGAGATTGCTCTCCAGCAAGAACCCGATACCTAACCGTCAGTAGTGGGTTAGGTGGTATTTGAGTAGATTTTCTGGATTGTGGTGCTGGATTGACCCCAATCCAGCTGGATTGGGGTTAGGGGTTAGGGGTTAGGGTTAGGGGTTAGGGTTAGGGGTTAGGGTTAGGGGTTAGGGTTAGGGGTTAGGGTTAGGGTTAGGGGTTAGGGGTTAGGGTTAGGGTTTAGGGGTTAGGGTTTCTGTGTGCTCCTAATTATAATTTCTGGATTGACCTCGCTGGATTGCCCCCAATCCAGTTCGGGTCCAGGGCGGTTTGGGTAGGGTAGGTATCTAAGTCATATGTAAGGGTCGATAATTCTAATAAAAGACATGTTTTTCTAAGGGCAGATAACTGAGTGTGTGTGTATAATATTATAAATAATTAAAAAAATAATTGTAAAAAATAAAATAAAAATAAACAACAACCAAAGGCGCGCGGGGCGGGCGAGCGAGCGCAGGGGCGGTCGCCGGGTGCGGGTTGAACCCAGTCAGTGTCTTGTAGTAACCACATGGCCAGTCATTTCTGAGTGACCACAAGCCGGTCAGTGACGAGTGTGGGTGGTGGGGCTAGACGGTTCGAACCCTCGAGGCGCACCGGGTGTGATATGAAAATTGTAATAAGTAAAAAGGTAAATATGGCGTGTATATGAGCTGTAGTGGGTCGTAGTGGCTTATAAAACTATCATCATATAGATTACACCTCTTCAAATGAAAACCTTAAAAAAGTAAAGAGGGCATGTAGTAACGGTTGTAAGGGGGCGTGGCTTCGTGGTATTCGTTGTTAAGGGGTTGGTGAGTTGTGATGTACCTATATAACAGCTTCCGAACAATTTAAAGGGATGGGCGAGTGGCGAAGTGGCTAAGTAAATGCGTCGGTTCCTTGCTAAGAGACAGAGGAGTTGCTAGATAAAGGCTCCAGGTCGTTGTCAAGGGGTTGGTGAGTGTACAAATAGCTAAATAACTGCTTCTGATCCTTGTTAAGAGGTGGGCGAAGGGCGGATTGGTTGGATAATTACGCCCGTTCCTTGGTAAGAGCCAGGGTGATCGAGTGGAGAAGTGGGTAAATATAGGCATGGAGGTATACCACCGACACATTCAACGCATAATTTCGGCGTCGGTCGTCAGAAGACCAAGGATATTTTCATTATATGTCTATTGTAAAGGGGTCGACTGTTTGTTATAACGGGGTTACTATTATCTATAGTGGCTGGGACTTAAATACTATCAGCATACCGGTTACAGCTCTTCAAATGAAAACTTTGAAAGTGTAAAGAGGGCCGATGGTTTTAGTGGGTATGACTTTGTGATATTCGTTGTTAAGGGGTGGGGTGAGTGGTTGAGTAACTAGATAAACGCTTCTGAACACTATCATCGGGTTCGAATCCCAGTGGGGCGGTCTAGTGGTAGAAGAAATATTGATATTATCTGGTTCCTTAGTTGTGATGTCGAGCTCTGGTGTTATTAACCCGGCTATGTTTAGAATAGGAGAGGTGGTGTGCTGGTTGCGGAGTATGTTTAGGTGGTACCCCAGACACTGTGGAAGTGATAGGTTCGAATCTCGGTACTTTGTCGTTGGTACGATTGCCAGTCATCAAGGTGTGGGTGTCTAGTTGATTATTGGGTTAGGGTCGCTTTGTCCAACCTTGTCGCCGCGGCCACAAGTCCCACCGCTGATGAAAAACACAGGCAGCAGATTTCACCATTGTACCTACGAGTCACAAAATATAAGCTAACTTAACATTCAGAATATGACCTCAACAGGTGTTGCCAAAAATCAATACTTATTCTTATAACGGCTAATCCAGGGGATTATCGGCATCGTAATGACCAAGTCAGGTTAATAATATTTCTTATATCTCCGCCATTGCAAATAGTTCGCGATATTAATAAATGTTCACATAAAGGTTGGAAGGGGATTAAAAGATTAACACCTATTGTCGGGACATCCAATAAAAATCAATAACACTACCCTCGATTTTTCTCATAATTGCCGATTGGAGATTATGGGCTAGGTGTATGTGTCCTTATTTAGTTAAAACAGGTGGTATGAGTAGGAGATATCACAAACAGTTTCAGCATGTACCACTCTGATCTTAAATATCAGTAGTTCGTTATTCTTGTGACATTGAAAACGCTTGTAGCTTGAAGACAGATGGTGTACTATGTTATTGGGTGGTGTATATTGATTGACCAGTATGTGAAGTTGATAAGGTCACCCCTGCCAGCGCATCGTAGCTGTGTTGTGACTTGTCGCCTATTACACCCTGGTGTAAAAATAACCAAAAATATTTCACATCAACTCAGACATGCCTCTATATAGCTGCACTTCGAACATGGCTAGAGTCTACTTTAGGAAAGTATCGTGTATCTGTGTATACGGGTTTACCACTGCTTATAGATGTGTGCAGTATTATTAGAAAGCGGCCGTTATGTCTACATTATCAAAGTATGTTGCCTTACAGAGCTGGTATAGCATCTATGTGTCTGCTACGTTGTATGTTTTGTCATGTTGCCTTGTAGTATTTGGAGGGAGTTTCATGCGGGTGTCTAGTGAACTTTTTAAAAACTATGTCTCAGAATCCACAACGCCACTGGCATTAGAGGCTTTTCAACTTGTCTGCTCATTGACCACGCTTCACAGTCATACTAAAGTACGGGTTCTATGTAGTACTTAAACACTCCTTTTATTTCTCATTACAGTTGTCAACTTTATATTAGTCAGTATGTTTTCCAATTTGCAAAAGACAACCTTCATCACAGCGATTCTTGTTCCAACGCTTTAAAGCCACCTCCTATTAGACATTTTTTTTTCTTTCCTTTTATGCTCACGGCTACCGTTTCCCCATTTCAAGCTCCATGTCTCTACTCGTATGCATTAGTGTGGTAGAAGTAAACCGATAACTCACAAGATAGACGTATATTATCACACTGTATATGAACATGTGGGAAACGGCTACATCCGGGCAAAGAGGGCGTTGTATCTGTCACATGCGTATGGATACAACCGAGACACGTGGTTAAGAGGGATACTACAGGAAAAAAAAACGGTATTATGTTGGCGATCGAACCAGGGGACCTAATTCGTGATGACCACCATGTACGGGAGTGATTCTGCCCCCTCGTCAACAGGGCGTCGGAGGTTTAAAAGGGTGTTCATTCTCTCGCTTTTCTATTTCCGAGTCGTCATAGGGTCACCAAGTAACAGTAAAGAACACGAAACTACTACTACCAAGGCCTTTATACACCACAATGTATTTTCGAATATAATATACACAACTATAATCAAGTCATCACAGTATTCAACTAACCCGTTCTCATAGAGATAGAGGAGAGATGTGAGCACCGAGTCCAGTTGGGGGAGGTGTGCCTTTTACTTAACATCTATCGGGTCATACACCGACGAGTGTTTAGCTATATTTATCATATAATATTACCCGTGAGCACAACAAGCTTCCCCGGATCAAGCTTAGGTGTCTCATATAACATGACATATCACGTACCCGCTGGCCTGACCAGCAAAGTTATCGCTTCTCAGAGCAGACATTTACACTTTCATTAATTCTTCTGCCTGGCCAAAGGGGGTCTTTGCATCTTTCCGCAGAAACCTAGTTCCAATGCTAATATATGTTTTTCAATGTGTCGGCTCATTACAACATTTCACATCCTGACAAAAGTACAGGTTCTATGTTCCACTCCAACAGTCAAATAAGAAAAAATGTTAGCCAAATTATTAAAATGTTGGCCAAATATAGAAATATCTCAACCAAGCGTATAAGAAATAGAAAAAAGGCTGGTCAAACTAATGAAAATATTGGCCAAATACAGAAATATCTCGACCAACTTTTAAAATGTAGGAAAAATTGTTAGCCAAACTGACAAAACTGTTAGCCAAAATAAGAAACGTCTCGGCCAACTTATAAAATGTAGGAAAAATTGTTAGACAAACTGACAAAACAGTTGGTCAAAATAAGAAACGTCTCGACTAACATTATAAAAATTAGGAAAAATGGTAACCAAATTAATTTAAAAAGGTGACCAAAATAGGAAATATCTCGACCAAACTTACGAAAAGTAGGAAAATTGTTCGTCAAATGTGACAATTATTGGGCAAGTAGGAAATCATGTTAGCCAAATAGGAAAAATATCGATCAAACTTATAGATGTCTCGGCCAAACTTATAAAATGTATGAACATTTGTTAGCCAAAGGTGAAAAATATTGACCAAGTAATGAAATATCTCATCCGAATTTATAACAAGTAAGAAAATATGCTAGTAAAATCAAGAAATATGTCAACTTTAGTTATACAATAGGCGAAACGATGGACAAACTTATAAAAATGTCGACCGTTATAAGAAAATGTATTACCCAAATTAGGAAAAAATATTGACCAAGTTTTGAAATATCTCGACCAAACTTACAAAAAATAGGAAAATATGTCGACTAAAGTAGGAACATTTGTTAGCCAAAGATGAAAAATATTGGTCAAGTAAAGAAATATCGCATCCAAACTTTTAAAATGTAGGAAACTTTATTAACCAAATGTGAAAAATATCGCCCAAGTGAAGAAAAAAGTTACACAAAACTTATAAAACTTAGGAAAATGTGTTAACCTAATGAGAAAAATATCACCCAATTGAAGAAAAAAGTTACACAAAACTTATAAAACTTAGGAAAATGTGTTAACCTAATGAGAAAAATATTGACCAAGTAAAGAAAAACGTACACCAAACTTCTTAAAAGTAAGAAATTTTTTTTAACCAAATTGGAAAAATATTGGCCAAGTGGAGAAATATCTCAACCATACTTATAAAAAGGAGGAAAATGTGTTAACCTAATGAGAAAATATCGCCCAAGTGAAGAAAAAAGTTACACAAAACTTATAAAACTTAGGAAAATGTGTTAACCTAATGAGAAAAATATCGCCCAATTGAAGAAAAATGTTACACAAAACTGATACAACTTAGGAAAATGTGTTAACCTAATGAGAAAAATATCGCCCAATTGAAGAAAAAAGTACACCAAACTTCTGAAAAGTAAGAAAATTTGTTAACCAAATGGGAAAAATATTGACCAAGTGGAGAAATATCTCAACCATACTTATAAAAAGGAGGAAAATGTGTTAACCTAATGAGAAAAATATCGCCCAAGTGAAGAAAAAAAGTTACTCAAAACTTATAAAACTTAGGAAAATGTGTTAACCTAATGAGAAAAATATCGCCTAATTGAAGAAAAAAGTTACACAAAACTTATAAAACTTAGGAAAAATGTGTTAACCTAATGAGAAAAATATTGACCAAGTAAAGAAAAACGTACACCAAACTTCTGAAAAGTAAGAAAAATTTGTTAACCAAAGGGGAAAAATGTTGGTCAAAACATGAAACATCTCGACCAAACTTATAAATATCTCGTGTAAACTTATAAAAAAAGTAGGAACAAATATTGCTTCTGTAGTTATGTCAAACGTGTCTTGAACTTTTATCTGAACAGACATTTCACAAGACATAAACATCAACGTCAATACTTTCCCTCTTTTACATTACCGAAAGTTTCAACTTTTCAGTCCATAGTATCCACTAAAGAAGCACTTATGCATACTAATCACCCAGCTCTTCACACTCTTGGGTTTTTTTTTTTTTTTTTTTTTTTTTTTTTTTTTTTTTTTTTTTTTTTTTTCCTAACGCAAAGTGTCTCTGTCTTTCATAGATAGCTTCACAACTTTTCTATGTAGCACCACTAACAACTCCAAACCTTCGTTTCACATGAGCTCTAATGAAACAGTCATAACAACATTTAGGGCAATCTGTGGCTCCACCTGGGATAGTTTCAATATCATCTGAGTATTCGTCAGCAAAGATCCACTTCCCATGGCTGATATCTTCAACTTTGTATACCACAATGTCTGCTACACTAACCTTCCATTGGTCCATCTTTCAACAATACAAAGAGTGTTCTCGAAGTCTAGCTAACATAACATTGCTTACTTTGTCCACCTCTATCACACTTTGTCATTTCACAGCTGCAATAGCGGCAAGTCTGCAACCAACCAACAGTGTCTGTTATGAAGTCGACCTTTCTTAAAGCCACGTCTGCCTTACTGAACCCTTGAATACCCTCTACCACATCGTCTAACCGACTTTCAACATTTCATACCAAATAACATTAACATTCTCTTTGATTTCAGAACAACTGATTTTCTGCTGACTAAGCAGATTTTCCAACCCCGTGGAGATAAATCATATGCTCCCTAACCTACTAGGCGCTATTCTAGACAACGAATATGGTCATCGACCAGCACCCCTAGGCAGAACTTGAAAAAACAACAGAGCTTGGGTTATTGAGACGAATGAGTTGCATTCCTTGGACTACCAGAAAGACATCAAACACAACAAACTCTTTCTTACTAACCCTAACCCTAAGTATACATCAACTAACCCTAACCCTAAACCTAAGTATACATCAACTAACCCTAACCCTAACCCTAACTATACAACATACTCTTTCTTAAGAGACATAGATACAAACCAGTGTTAGAAATGAAAAAGTTAAATTTATGTGATTACATTTTAATTAAAATTTAAAACTAATAAATCGCACTTTTATTGCGCGCTTCACTTAATATACAGATATAGGGTAAGTATAGGTATAAGTTAGGTATAGGACATATATCAAGCTTACATCTTACGCAATAAAAGTGCGATTTATTAGTTTTAAATTTTAATTAAAATGTAATCACATAAATTTAACTTTTTCATTTCTAACACTGGTTTGTATCTATGTCTCTTAAGAAAGAGTATGTTGTATAGTTAGGGTTAGGGTTAGGGTTAGTTGATGTATACTTAGGTTTAGGGTTAGGGTTAGTTGATGTATACTTAGGGTTAGGGTTAGTAAGAAAGAGTTTGTTGTGTTTGATGTCTTTCTGGTAGTCCAAGGAATGCAACTCATTCGTCTCAATAACCCAAGCTCTGTTGTTTTTTCAAGTTCTGCCTAGGGGTGCTGGTCGATGACCATATTCGTTGTCTAGAATAGCGCCTAGTAGGTTAGGGAGCATATGATTTATCTCCACGGGGTTGGAAAATCTGCTTAGTCAGCAGAAAATCAGTTGTTCTGAAATCAAAGAGAATGTTAATGTTATTTGGTATGAAATGTTGAAAGTCGGTTAGACGATGTGGTAGAGGGTATTCAAGGGTTCAGTAAGGCAGACGTGGCTTTAAGAAAGGTCGACTTCATAACAGACACTGTTGGTTGGTTGCAGACTTGCCGCTATTGCAGCTGTGAAATGACAAAGTGTGATAGAGGTGGACAAAGTAAGCAATGTTATGTTAGCTAGACTTCGAGAACACTCTTTGTATTGTTGAAAGATGGACCAATGGAAGGTTAGTGTAGCAGACATTGTGGTATACAAAGTTGAAGATATCAGCCATGGGAAGTGGATCTTTGCTGACGAATACTCAGATGATATTGAAACTATCCCAGGTGGAGCCACAGATTGCCCTAAATGTTGTTATGACTGTTTCATTAGAGCTCATGTGAAACGAAGGTTTGGAGTTGTTAGTGGTGCTACATAGAAAAGTTGTGAAGCTATCTATGAAAGACAGAGACACTTTGCGTTAGGAAAAAAAAAAAAAAAAAAAAAAAAAAAAAAAACCAAGAGTGTGAAGAGCTGGGTGATTAGTATGCATAAGTGCTTCTTTAGTGGATACTATGGACTGAAAAGTTGAAACTTTCGGTAATGTAAAAGAGGGAAAGTATTGACGTTGATGTTTATGTCTTGTGAAATGTCTGTTCAGATAAAAGTTCAAGACACGTTTGACATAACTACAGAAGCAATATTTGTTCCTACTTTTTTTATAAGTTTACACGAGATATTTATAAGTTTGGTCGAGATGTTTCATGTTTTGACCAACATTTTTCCCCTTTGGTTAACAAATTTTTCTTACTTTTCAGAAGTTTGGTGTACGTTTTTCTTTACTTGGTCAATATTTTTCTCATTAGGTTAACACATTTTTCCTAAGTTTTATAAGTTTTGTGTAACTTTTTTCTTCAATTAGGCGATATTTTTCTCATTAGGTTAACACATTTTCCTAAGTTTTATAAGTTTTGAGTAACTTTTTTTCTTCACTTGGGCGATATTTTTCTCATTAGGTTAACACATTTTCCTCCTTTTTATAAGTATGGTTGAGATATTTCTCCACTTGGTCAATATTTTTCCCATTTGGTTAACAAATTTTCTTACTTTTCAGAAGTTTGGTGTACTTTTTTCTTCAATTGGGCGATATTTTTCTCATTAGGTTAACACATTTTCCTAAGTTGTATCAGTTTTGTGTAACATTTTTCTTCAATTGGGCGATATTTTTCTCATTAGGTTAACACATTTTCCTAAGTTTCATAAGTTTTGTGTAACTTTTTTCTTCACTTGGGCGATATTTTCTCATTAGGTTAACACATTTTCCTCCTTTTTATAAGTATGGTTGAGATATTTCTCCACTTGGCCAATATTTTTCCAATTTGGTTAAAAAAAATTTCTTACTTTTAAGAAGTTTGGTGTACGTTTTTCTTTACTTGGTCAATATTTTTCTCATTAGGTTAACACATTTTCCTAAGTTTTATAAGTTTTGTGTAACTTTTTTCTTCAATTGGGTGATATTTTTCTCATTAGGTTAACACATTTTCCTAAGTTTTATAAGTTTTGTGTAACTTTTTTCTTCACTTGGGCGATATTTTTCACATTTGGTTAATAAAGTTTCCTACATTTTAAAAGTTTGGATGCGATATTTCTTTACTTGACCAATATTTTTCATCTTTGGCTAACAAATGTTCCTACTTTAGTCGACATATTTTCCTATTTTTTGTAAGTTTGGTCGAGATATTTCAAAACTTGGTCAATATTTTTTCCTAATTTGGGTAATACATTTTCTTATAACGGTCGACATTTTTATAAGTTTGTCCATCGTTTCGCCTATTGTATAACTAAAGTTGACATATTTCTTGATTTTACTAGCATATTTTCTTACTTGTTATAAATTCGGATGAGATATTTCATTACTTGGTCAATATTTTTCACCTTTGGCTAACAAATGTTCATACATTTTATAAGTTTGGCCGAGACATCTATAAGTTTGATCGATATTTTTCCTATTTGGCTAACATGATTTCCTACTTGCCCAATAATTGTCACATTTGACGAACAATTTTCCTACTTTTCGTAAGTTTGGTCGAGATATTTCCTATTTTGGTCACCTTTTTAAATTAATTTGGTTACCATTTTTCCTAATTTTTTATAATGTTAGTCGAGACGTTTCTTATTTTGACCAACTGTTTTGTCAGTTTGTCTAACAATTTTTCCTACATTTTATAAGTTGGCCGAGACGTTTCTTATTTTGGCTAACAGTTTTGTCAGTTTGGCTAACAATTTTTCCTACATTTTAAAAGTTGGTCGAGATATTTCTGTATTTGGCCAATATTTTCATTAGTTTGACCAGCCTTTTTTCTATTTCTTATACGCTTGGTTGAGATATTTCTATATTTGGCCAACATTTTAATAATTTGGCTAACATTTTTTCTTATTTGACTGTTGGAGTGGAACATAGAACCTGTACTTTTGTCAGGATGTGAAATGTTGTAATGAGCCGACACATTGAAAAACATATATTAGCATTGGAACTAGGTTTCTGCGGAAAGATGCAAAGACCCCCTTTGGCCAGGCAGAAGAATTAATGAAAGTGTAAATGTCTGCTCTGAGAAGCGATAACTTTGCTGGTCAGGCCAGCGGGTACGTGATATGTCATGTTATATGAGACACCTAAGCTTGATCCGGGGAAGCTTGTTGTGCTCACGGGTAATATTATATGATAAATATAGCTAAACACTCGTCGGTGTATGACCCGATAGATGTTAAGTAAAAGGCACACCTCCCCCAACTGGACTCGGTGCTCACATCTCTCCTCTATCTCTATGAGAACGGGTTAGTTGAATACTGTGATGACTTGATTATAGTTGTGTATATTATATTCGAAAATACATTGTGGTGTATAAAGGCCTTGGTAGTAGTAGTTTCGTGTTCTTTACTGTTACTTGGTGACCCTATGACGACTCGGAAATAGAAAAGCGAGAGAATGAACACCCTTTTAAACCTCCGACGCCCTGTTGACGAGGGGGCAGAATCACTCCCGTACATGGTGGTCATCACGAATTAGGTCCCCTGGTTCGATCGCCAACATAATACCGTTTTTTTTTCCTGTAGTATCCCTCTTAACCACGTGTCTCGGTTGTATCCATACGCATGTGACAGATACAACGCCCTCTTTGCCCGGATGTAGCCGTTTCCCACATGTTCATATACAGTGTGATAATATACGTCTATCTTGTGAGTTATCGGTTTACTTCTACCACACTAATGCATACGAGTAGAGACATGGAGCTTGAAATGGGGAAACGGTAGCCGTGAGCATAAAAGGAAAGAAAAAAAAATGTCTGATAGGAGGTGGCTTTAAAGCGTTGGAACAAGAATCGCTGTGATGAAGGTTGTCTTTTGCAAATTGGAAAACATACTGACTAATATAAAGTTGACAACTGTAATGAGAAATAAAAGGAGTGTTTAAGTACTACATAGAACCCGTACTTTAGTATGACTGTGAAGCGTGGTCAATGAGCAGACAAGTTGAAAAGCCTCTAATGCCAGTGGCGTTGTGGATTCTGAGACATAGTTTTTAAAAAGTTCACTAGACACCCGCATGAAACTCCCTCCAAATACTACAAGGCAACATGACAAAACATACAACGTAGCAGACACATAGATACTATACCAGCTCTGTAAGGCAACATACTTTGATAATGTAGACATAACGGCCGCTTTCTAATAATACTGCACACATCTATAAGCAGTGGTAAACCCGTATACACAGATACACGATACTTTCCTAAAGTAGACTCTAGCCATGTTCGAAGTGCAGCTATATAGAGGCATGTCTGAGTTGATGTGAAATATTTTTGGTTATTTTTACACCCGGGTGTAATAGGCGACAAGTCACAACACAGCTACGATGCGCTGGCAGGGGTGACCTTATCAACTTCACATACTGGTCAATCAATATACACCACCCAATAACATAGTACACCATCTGTCTTCAAGCTACAAGCGTTTTCAATGTCACAAGAATAACGAACTACTGATATTTAAGATCAGAGTGGTACATGCTGAAACTGTTTGTGATATCTCCTACTCATACCACCTGTTTTAACTAAATAAGGACACATACACCTAGCCCATAATCTCCAATCGGCAATTATGAGAAAAATCGAGGGTAGTGTTATTGATTTTTATTGGATGTCCCGACAATAGGTGTTAATCTTTTAATCCCCTTCCAACCTTTATGTGAACATTTATTAATATCGCGAACTATTTGCAATGGCGGAGATATAAGAAATATTATTAACCTGACTTGGTCATTACGATGCCGATAATCCCCTGGATTAGCCGTTATAAGAATAAGTATTGATTTTTGGCAACACCTGTTGAGGTCATATTCTGAATGTTAAGTTAGCTTATATTTTGTGACTCGTAGGTACAATGGTGAAATCTGCTGCCTGTGTTTTTCATCAGCGGTGGGACTTGTGGCCGCGACGACACCCACACCTTGATGACTGGAAATCTTACCCACGACAAAGTTCCGAGATTCGAACCTGTCACTTCCACGGTGTCTGGGTTACCCCCTAAACATACTCCGCAACCAGCACACCCCCTCTACTTTTCTAAACATAACCGGGTTAATAACAACCGAGCTCGAAATCACAACTAAGTAACCAAATATTATCAATATTTCTTCTACCACTAGACCACCCCACTGGGATTCGAACCCTATGATAGTGTTCGGAAGCGTTTATCTAGTTACTCATCCACTCACCCCACCCCTTAACAACTAATATCACAAAGTCATACCCACTAAAACCATCGGCCATCTTTACACTTTCAAAGTTTTCATTTGAAGAGCTGTAACCGGTATGCTGATAGTATTTAAGTCCCAGCCACTATAGATAATAGTAACCCCGTTATAACAAACAGTCGACCCCTTTACAATAGACATATAATGAAAATATCCTTGGTCTTCTGACGACCGACGCCGAAATTATGCGTTGAATGTGTCGATGGTATACCTCCATGCCTATATTTACCCACTTCTCCACTCGATCACCCTGGCTCTTACCAAGGAACGGGCGTAATTATCCAACCAATCCGCCCCTCGCCCACCTCTTAACAAGGATCAGAAGCAGTTATTTAGCTATTTGTACACTCACCAACCCCTTGACAACGACCTGGAGCCTTTATCTAGCAACTCCTCTGTCTCTTAGCAAGGAACCGACGCATTTACTTAGCCACTTCGCCACTCGCCCATCCCTTTAAATTGTTCGGAAGCTGTTATATAGGTACATCACCACTCACCAACCCCTTAACAACGAATACCACGAAGCCACGCCCCCTTACAACCGTTACTACATGCCCTCTTTACTTTTTTAAGGTTTTCATTTGAAGAGGTGTAATCTATATGATGATAGTTTTATAAGCCACTACGACCCACTACAGCTCATATACACGCCATATTTGCCTTTTTACTTATTACAATTTTCATATCACACCCGGTGCGCCTCGAGGGTTCGAACCGTCTAGCCCCACCACCCACACTCGTCACTGACCGGCTTGTGGTCACTCAGAAATGACTGACCATGTGGTTACTACAAGACATTGTTTTACTTGGGTCGACCGCTCCACGCGACCGATCGGCCGAGCTCGCTCCTGCGACTGCCCCGCGCGCGCCTCTGGTTGTTGTTTATTTATTTATGTTTTTTATTTATTTTTTACAATTAGTTAAAATATTATACACATAGTTATCTGCTCTTAGAAAAAACATGTCTTTTATTAGATGTATCAACCCTTACATATGACTTAGATACCTACCCTACCCAAACCGCCCTGGACCCGAACTGGATTGGGGGCAATCCAGCGAGGTCAATCCAGAAATTATAATTAGGAGCACACAGAAACCCTAACCCCTAAACCCTAACCCTAACCCCTAACCCCTAACCCTAACCCTAACCCCTAACCCTAACCCCTAACCCTAACCCCTAACCCTAACCCCTAACCCTAACCCCTAACCCCTAACCCCAATCCAGCTGGATTGGGGTCAATCCAGCACCACAATCCAGAAAATCTACTCAAATACCACCTAACCCACTACTACCGTCCACGGCACAAGGTACCAAAGAAGACCCAGAAGACACGAAGACAGACCACCAAGATCAAGACATGTCTGGAGGAAGGATGACGGCTAGTAATCACCCCTGAAGGAAACACCATCAGACGGGGCAGGAAGACAATTACGCCAGGCCTTATCAAGTGTGCCTCTCTGCCCAGACATGTAAAACCACAAGGATAAAACGATCACAATTACAGCCATTCAAACATTTTCAATTAAGCTGATATAAGCATCTCCATTTACGAAAGAAGAAGAACGAGATACAACATAAGGGCCCCGACTAAAAAGAAATAGATACAGTCGACGGTTGAACGGGGCCATTCTTCTCAAGGACTGAAATTGGAAATGGAATTTGATTACATGAAATATACCAGCAATCTAAGCTTGCCTTCAAGCCGGGAGGTCGTGTGTTTGAATATCCCACAAAGCGGGGATACTTTACTAAGTGACCTGGGCGATCATTGCCTAACATGGGTATCATACACGGATATGGGAAGTGTTAGGTTAGTTGCAAATCCTTTACGGAACGTGGCAATGAATCCCAGCATATTTTTTTTTAAACTGTGATTTCTTGGCAAGTTTCCCTTTGGTAGTTTGCCTTTGCTGCACGATGTTGACAAAATACCTCATTTTTACGTTCTCTCGCTCTGGATTCATGCATACTCCACACTCGACTGATTTTTGCGAGTGGGCCAGCTTTCCCTATTACCAGTGTCCCTCGCCGTCAAGCGGGTCCACTCCGACTTCTTAGGTATTTGTAATGTATGTCCCCAAAGTCAAAGACGAAAAGACAACATTTTAGTTCAACTGACCAGTTTAAAGGTTAAACCATCTACTGCGCGAATAGCGCACGGGAAGTTAAAGAACGAGAGCTCTTATCCTTTCAATCACGCGAGTTCTGATCACTAATTGAGCAACGATTAGTCTCAAAGAATATGCGGAGATTACAATCTACCCATTCCACATCAGAATAAGACACAATGTCCTTGACATTTTTTGATCAGATAATCTGGGGATTCACCATGACGACGTGAGTACGCCGCCTGCCTCCCGCTCCGAAGGTTGGGGTTCGATTCTAGGATACGTCGTTCGGTTTACGAGTGCCGTTTACCCGGAGACTCTGGGGGTCGTTGCTGGAGATAATGAGTTTGGGCTTTGTGCGATGCTTTCGGCAGACCAAAAACAGACCACGCCGTATGATATAAATCTCGGTGCAATGTAGTTGATCCTATTGCCTTTTCAACTCTTAAACAAGATAATATGATTGACAGAAGACACACGACGACCGAGGGAATCTTACAATCTTTTCCTTGTGAAAGAAGACAGGTTGGCAGAAGAAACACAAAGATCGAGAGAATCTTACAATGTTCTCCTCATGAAAGAAGACATGCTGGCAGAAGAAACACAAAGATCGAGAGAATTTTACAATCTTTTCCATAGTAAAGAAGACAGGTTTGCAGAAGAAACACAAAGACAGAGAGAATCTTACAATCTTTTCCTCGTGAAAGTAGACATGTTGGCAGAAGAAACACAAAGATCGAGGGAATCTTACAATCTTTTCCATATTAAATAAGACAGGTCGACAGAAGAAACACGAAGATCGAGGGAATCTTAAAATCTTGTCCTCGTGAAATAAGACAGGTTGGCAGAGAATAAACCAAACGCGATGTCGTTTCTGAATCAGTTTGGGAAACGTCTGCAAAATGTGACATCTTTAGAGGCGACTAGAGGACTTTCAAAGCTGATGTTTTAGGAATGAAAAGAGAAGATTAGATCATTTATAGAAGTAATAGTTCATGAAAGCAAGACTGAAGCAGTAGTGTTAGGTGGTGTTCTATAAATGAAATATGGCAAATATATAACTTATAGAGTTGATGTTCTATAAACAAACGACTACTGCACTTATGGATGTGATGTTCTATAAACAAAAGACTACAGCACTTATGGAGGCGATGTTCTATAAACAAAAGACTACAGCACTTATGGAGGCGATGTTCTATAAACAAAAGACTGCAGCACTTATAGAGGCGATGTTCTATAAACAAAAGACTACAGCACTTATGGAGGCGATTTTCTATAAACAAAAGACTACAGCACTTATGGAGGCGATGTTCTATAAACAAAAGACTACAGCACTTATGGAGGCGATGTTCTATAAACAAAAGACTGCAGCACTTATGGAGGCGATGTTCTATAAACAAAAGACTGCAGCACTTATGGAGGCGATGTTCTATAAACAAAAGACTGCAGCACTTATGGAGGCGATGTTCTATAAACAAAAGACTGCAGCACTTATGGAGGCGATGTTCTATAAACAAAAGACTACAGCACTTATGGAGGCGATGTTCTATAAACAAAAGACTACAGCACTTATGGAGGCGATGTTCTATAAACAAAAGACTACAGCACTTATGGAGGCGATGTTCTATAAACAAAAGACTAATACATTTATAGAGGCGATGTTCTATAAACAAAAGACTACAGCACTTATGGAGGCGATGTTCTATAAACAAAAGACTAATACATTTATAGAGGCGATGTTCTATAAACAAAAGACTACGGCACTTATGGAGGCGATGTTCTATAAACAAAAGACTACAGCACTTATGGAGGCGATGTTCTATAAACAAAAGACTAATACATTTATAGAGGCGATGTTCTATAAACAAAAGACTACAGCACTTATAGATGCGATGTTCTATAAACAAAAGACTACAGCACTTATGGAGGCGATGTTCTATAAACAAAAGACTACAGCACTTATGGAGGCGATGTTCTATAAACAAAAGACTAGAGCACTTATGGAGGTGATGTTCTATAAACAAAAGACTAGAGCACTTATATAGGCGATGTTCTATAAACAAACGACTACAGCACTTATGGCGGCGATGTTCTATAAACAAACGACTACAGCACTTATGGAGGCGATGTTATATAAACAAAAGACTACAGCACTTATGGAGGCGATGTTCTATAAACAAAAGCATAGAGCAGTACGGCACTTATCTAGTGATGTTCTATAAACGAAAGATAGAGAATAAAGCTCTAATGAACGCTATCATTTAAAAACGAAGTCAAACCCAACATTATTAAAAATACTTGCCTAAAAACGGTATCCTACCTGTGTATTACAGTTTGGAGAATAACAAATAGGACCCAGAAATAGCAGCAGTTTAATTAGTTTAGATTCCACGCTTTGACAGCTATCTCGGAATACAATCGAGCATATGCAAAATAATTTAGCATATTCAAACCGTTTATACTCGTGTGTGCACCAGGCAAAGACCTTTCACTGTGTCAATACGCAACAGCTGTAGAAAATGGTGTAGCTTTACACAGGTTATGAACACCTGGATACATTTTGCAACAGCCTGCTATCTGTTATCAGAACGAAAACCGAACTATACAGTGTCAATAAATTAGGCGCCGACTCCACAATGAAAGTTGGCTGCAATGGATCTCCAACACTGTTTGTCTCTAGCGCTGACTGTACATTATGTCAGATTGATGTTCGTCCATCTCTTGATGTTATTAATTAATTAATGTTTTGCATATCCTTTACAGGACATCGCTGTCAACATCAGCATCTTTCAGCTGTATGTTGATTTCTTGGCAAGATTACGCTCAGTAGTTTGCCATTGCTTTCTGAGCGGCCGGCTCAGTTATCCCGCAAGTCACCAGCGGGAATCGAACCGCTCCCAGCTCTCGCCCCGCTACGAGACTCCGCGTGATAAACGGGATTACGGAGAAAGTGTTGTAACCCCTCGGCCAGAGAGACCGGCTCTTGATATTATACTCCCACTTTATTCAGTGCTAGCGAAAAGTAAGCCAAAGATTTATTTCTACTATTTCAAACGTACATGGTGCTACTTCCATATCTGTATAGACCAGTCGGTACCCGGAGTGTGAGTGGTCGATATCCCACCCGGCGGCTTTACTTCAAAGAACATTTCTTAGTACCCGTTTAAGACTTATCAACAAGAGTACCCAGACTGGATTTTTTTTTTTTATTTCCGCCTCCATTTGGATAGGTACACTGCAGGCTAGCGTGGATATCCGGTGTGTTTTACCTGGACATTTTGGTTACTGTTTGGTGGTCTAGAGACGAAGAAGAAGAAGAAGAAGAAGAAGAAGAAGAAGAAGAAGAAGAAGAAGAAGAAGAAGAAGAAGAAGAAGAAGAAGAAGAAGAAGAAGAAGGAGAAGAAGGAGAAGAAGGAGAAGAAGAAGAAGAAGAAGAAGAAGAAGAAGAAGAAGAAGAAGAAGAAGAAGAAGAAGAAGAAGAAGAAGAAGAAGAAGAAGAAGAAGAAGAAGAAGAAGAAGAAGAAGAAGAAGAAGAAGAAGAAGGAGAAGAAGGAGAAGAAGAAGAAGAAGAAGAAGAAGAAGAAGAAGAAGAAGAAGAAGAAGAAGAAGAAGAAGAAGAAGAAGAAGAAGAAGAAGAAGAAGAAGAAGAAGAAGATAGTTCATTCTCTAGCTTTGAACTCAAGCGTTGTCTAGTAGTTGCCACTAGTGAGGGAGAGCACTGGGCTTGGTGTGGATTAGCTTTGCCTAATACCAGTGTCCCTCGCTATCAGGTGAACCCACTCCGACTTCACAGGTGCTGTAATTTACGTCCCGGAATCAATGCGTAAGGTTGAACCCGCTACCTCACCATCAGTTAACGCTCTGATCCATTCGGCCATGCCGACCGCTATTCATTCACTGTAATTGACAACGTTTCATTGGTGAGCATATGCTAAAGATTGCTGACAAATCGTAGGACAGCCAATATGAGTAATGTGGACATTTTGAGGGGGCTAATGTGGTAAGACAACATATCATAGACATCTGATAGAGAAAGCCTTCATTTATTTGGTCACATTATGATTAAACAAAAAATGGAACTTATTGTGACTGGCGGAAATATTTATGGGAAGAAATAAAGCAGCGTGAGAAAATTCTTGACAATGTTGTGTCATGGCACGGAAGGGAGTCACAAAGATGCAAGCCGCTGGAGATCGCAAGCTGTAGATAAGCTTGATCGCCCACGCCAGGAGGCAAGGCACTGGATGATGATGATGTCTCACCCATATAGAAAAATGCCACTTTCGAAGTGTATGGATGGAGGTACTCCCGTAGTACTCTGATTGTCTGTGTACACACACCCACGTAACAGACAGGCAGGATTAGTTCCAGGTCGTATTTTACATTAACAAATTGCGTTTCGCTGAACTAACTGGGTTGCCTTATGCAGTTAATGTGTGGCTGTTGGTTTTCTAGTGACTGCCGTTTCCTTCGATTACAAACTGTATTTTTCGTGGAGGACTATTGCGTTGGCATTCTGGCGGGGGCATTATAGTACACCTGTGCGGGCTGTTGGTTTGTCGAGACTCCTGTCTGTTCCACTTTTCACATGGGGCAGTGGGGAGCATTTTGTGTGGTATTCACTGGCACAGGAAAGTAGCATAATGGGGACGACCCGTTGTCATGTAGTTGGAACCGTGACTAATGACTAATTTCTTGTGCAGAACGCCGTGATCAACCCCAAACGCAGATTGATTCATAGGTTCAGTTGTTTGCTATTGCTTTCTGAATGAGAAGACAACTTTTAAGTTCAACTGACAATAGAGATACGATTCCTAAGACGAATGTTGCGAATTCCTTGGACTGCCAAAGTAACTAACAATCATTGCCTGAAAGAAGTTAATGAAACTAGAATATTGTATACAACAATAAGAAAGAGACAAATATCTTTCTTAGGTCATGTGATGATAAGACATGCATTGGAGAACATCGTGACAACTGGAAAGATTTAGGGAGAAGAGAGGCAGAGGCTGACCAAGAGGAACGATGCCGAATGGATTGAGACGGTGGCTTTGAAGAATAGCAGCATCAGAGTTGATCCACAACACCAAAGACTGAGATATGTGGAGAGACATGAACACCCACACCAGGTGGCTTGGCACTTGATGATGATGATGATGATGATGACTGGTGTAGGGAACGATCATAGTATCCCGTTATAGTACACCGGAAGTTTAATCACAAGCGCATCAAGCGCTGACGCCCAGCTGACTCTGTATTTGATATTGTGACCGCAATAAAAGACACGTCACATTTATAATCATTTATAAAACAAGATCTTCTCAAGAATACATCTATGGGAGACAACCCAGCGGTATGGAGCCACATACGTGGGAAGATAACATCCGGAAATGAGCGTACTCGTACACCAGTCATTAAATGTGCAGCCAGAACGAGAGGCAGAGAGCGTTGGCGATCTATCACAGCCGACCTTTAGTGTGGTTACGGCACAACTGATTCATTGCCATATTTTAAATGAGCGATACGTGCTAGAAGTGTTCATTTCGAGACCTTGGACGAGAGGAGGTGTCTGATCATCAGAAGCAGTACCTTTCAAAGAATGTTTCGGCTTCTTCTTCTTCTTCTTCTTCTTCTTCTTCTTCTTCTTCTTCTTCTTCTTCTTCTTCTTCTTCTTCTTCTGCTTCTGCTTTTGCTTCTTCTTCTTCTTCTTCTTCTTCTTCTTCTTCTTCTTCTTCTTCTTCTTCTTCTTCTTCTTCTTCTTCTTCTTCTTCTTCTTCTTCTTCTTCTTCTTCTTCTTCTTCTTCTCCTTTCCTTCTTCTGCTGCTGCTTCTTTATCCTCTTCCTCTTCTTCTCCTCCTGCCCTCTTACATCTTATTCTCCCCATCCTCCCCTCTTCTTCTTCTTCCCCTTATGTATCTTCATCCATTAGACCGACTGTCACGTCGCTCAATTCTATTGGCTGCCTCAAGTCACAGCAATCCCAGAGTCCCATTTTATCGATAAGAAACATTTCTTACCCAATTTACGCATAAAACAATCCACATCAATTTCTTTAACGCGTCCACTGAATTGTGAAACACACACACACACACACACACACACACACACACACACACACACACACACACACACACACGCACACAAACACACACACACACACACACACACAATCACCGCCCTAAACCTGTCAAAATGTGCTTGGCTTAATACACACAAATCATCCTTCATATAAGATCTTTCTTTCTTCCATCTTAGAGTTCTTGAGAATCGATGTGGCGATTTCCTTCCACTCTTGTTGTTTTTGTCCGGGCCTGAGTGGAGAGATTGTTTTCGAGTTGTCCAAGCTTGTTAGAAATAAACGTTCAATTTACTCGGGGTCAAAATATATTGGATAATGCATTTGCCCAGAGCGAGAATTCGCTTGCGTGTCGTTTGCATGTCGGTCTTTTTGCCATGTGTTCGAGTCTGTCTCCAGGTGGAGATTTTTTTGTCAATGACCTGGACTGACATGTCCACTCAGGCTAATTATGGATTGCACAAAATTTCATGGGACGTTACGGCGAATGACCGATGTTGACCACGTCATTCGGGTGCCGATTGGTCTATGATATGAACTACAGGGTGTATTTTTAATGACAGTGCAGTGTTCAAAAATATTGCCGGTACAGGTTTTATATTTACCTATTATGTTACATGAACTTTACAGAGGATGAATACAAACTTGGACCGGCAATGTTCTTAAATACTGCACAGTCATTAAAAATATACCATATACATCCTAGGTGTGGATAAAATGTCTTATCTATCTTCTTGTTGTTTTTACCCTAAACACATTGAGGATCGGTGACGCAGTGGATAGAGGTGCTCTTGCCTGTCAATACGGTTGTCAAGGTCTTTTTTTTTTTCTTTTGCGTTCGCTCGCTTTGAACTCAGACGTAATCCATACACGCGCTACTACTTTTCGGGCACTTGACTAATTTTTGCGTGTAGATTAGTGTTCCTTATTACCATTACTGCATTTTACCAAACGAAGAACTTTTTTGCAATAATTCACTGTCCTTGAAGGTTAGGAAAAGAATTGTTGCATGTTATATAGAACCAGGTTTAACATACGGCTCCGAGCCATGGAAAATTAGTAAACAAGCGAAAAAAAAATCCCTGGAAGCCCTGGAAATGTGGTTTTATAGAAGAATACTATAAAATTAGTTGGACAGCCAAAAAGTGCGATCGGGATGTTTTAATGGAAGCTGAAACGCAAAGACAACTTATCACAAACAACAGAAAGAGGCAGTCCTCGTTTTTTGGCCACGTTATGAGAAGACAAAAACTGGAACATGTTGTGACAACCGGAGATAATTGCGGAAAGAGAGATAGAGGAAGACTTCGTAAACGGATTATTGACAGTCTTGTGTCATAGCACAGAAGGGAGTCAACACACGAATTGATCTATGACGTCTGAGATCGTAATTTGTGGAGAGGCATGATCGCCCACGCCAGCCGGAAAGGCACTAAATGATGGATGATGATGATTACCAGAATGCCACGCCATCAGGCGAAACCCACTCCGACTTCTGAGGTACTTATAATTTACGTTCCCACGTCAAGGACGAGAAGTCTACCATTCATATCACTATGTGAATGTGTATGTTATGTACATCCTTGAAGGATGTATCTAATTACTTTAGTTTATGTTGTGTGATTTCTGCAATAGGTACCTCTCCAGATGCAGCGAAATATGCCAGGTAATAAATCGTGCGAGAAGCAGGCATCGCCTGGATTTTTTCTCCGGGGCATGCCGGTGTGATGGGGAATCAACAGGCAGACAGATTGGCTGGCTCGGCAAGACTTGGTGGAGAGTTGATGCATGACGGGGCAGACGTGGTTGCGGCCTTGTGGGGGGGGGGGGCGTGTGCACCTCGGGGGAGCGGATGGATCACCATGGTCTGGTAAGAATGAGGCAGCGAGGTGTGACGAGGGGATCTGGCCGACGCTCGACGCTCAGAGGAAAGGCGAGACGAACATATAATCAGATTGCTACTGGAACTATTAGTGTTGGAACCCTTCGCTGACAGCTGTGGATTGGGACGGAGCGCTTATGGGAATGCCCCGAATGCTGTGATGTCGGTTCCTAAATCATTCAATCAATCAATCAATATATCGTGCAATCTACTGCGTATGTCTTCATTATTCCAGTTCACTGCGGGAAAACATTTTTTTTTTAAATTTCTCTTTATTGTTTGTGAGATGGTCCATAACTGACATCCATATGTTACCATAGAAAACACGCATGTCTTAATGTATTTGTTTACTGGTGATGTGTCATAGGTTCCAGCAGTTACTATATCACATCGCTTGTTTATGGATGTAGTTAAAGTTAATGTTGTTTCTTAGACATCGCAACGACAACAATGGTTATTTAAAATTACCACTACGGAAATGACTTCCACCTCGTCGGAACCATGATTTCCTTTGCTTGACCGGTCAAGCTCGCTTGGCATTACCAGGTCTCGGCGGGTCTCGGCGGGTTTCAGTCTCCTGACGCAAGCACAGCTGTGTAGATCAGGAGATTCTTCTTCTTCTTCTTCTTCTTCTTCTTCTTCTTCTTCTTCTTCTTCTTCTTCTTATTATTATTATTATTATTATTATTATTATTATTATTATTATTATTCTACTACTACTACTACTACTACTACTACTACTACTACTACTACTACTACTACTACTACTACTACTACTACTACTACTACTACTACTACTACTACTACTACTACTACTACTACTACTACTACTACGACTACTTTTTACCCTCCTCCTCCTGCTCCTTCGTCGTCTTTTTCATTATCGTCGTCTGTATTTCCTATCATAGTCCATGGAACAAGTTGTATTTCAGCTGTGCTTTCCACGTGGTTCTATAATTTCTTTTTATTGTGCAGTTATCGAATATGTGACATTGTCCAAAGCTTATTTGGATTTTTTCGCCTGGTGACTAATTGTTAAGGCTTCACAGAAGTATGGTAGAACTGGCACGTTATTGAAGAAATAAACTCAAAAAAATGTAGCAACAACTAGCAAAATTGGTGGAAACAAAGCCAGGCGAAGACAAAGTGGTACATACCTGCATGGCTTGACAAGAATACAGACCTGATCCACAGCCGTGGTGTTTGTATGAGAAGACAAAAACGACCGCACACGCTTACCGGCATGGCACATGATGGATGGATGGAGCACGTGATGATAATGAGGATTATCACACAATATAAATACAATGTCAACCAAGAGATGTGGAAGCGCCGGACCTCTCCCGTGGAACTATTTCACTCATGAAGCAGCACTAACGGGACACCGGAAAATATAATAGTTGCTATTTAATATATAGCCGGTCTCTCTGGCTGTGGGGTTACAACACTTTCTCTCTGTAATCCCGTTTATCACGCAGAGTCTCGCAGCGGAGCGAGAACTGAGGTGGTTCGACCCCCGCTCGTGACTTGCGGATACTGAGCCGGCCGCTCAGAAAGCAATGGCAAACTACTGAGCGTAATCTTGCCAAGAGATCAACAGACAGCTGAAAGATGCTGCTGTTGACAGCTAAGTCCTGTAAAAGGATACGCAAAACATTTTATTTATTTAATATATGCCGGTCTCTCTGGCTGTGGGGTTACAACACTTTCTCTCTGTAATCCCGTTTATCACGCAGAGTCTCGCAGCGGAGCGAGAACTGAGGTGGTTCGACCCCCGCTCGTGACTTGCGGATACTGAGCCGGCCGCTCAGAAAGCAATGGCAAACTACTGAGCGTAATCTTGCCAAGAGATCAACAGACAGCTGAAAGATGCTGCTGTTGACAGCTAAGTCCTGTAAAAGGATACGCAAAACATTTTTTTTTAAATTTAATATATTGTTGGCAATGACTACGTTATTATATCTGTTATTGTTTTAATGTTTCGCCAATCGATATTGTTAGTCGTATTTTTTTTTCCGCACATCCTTTACAGGACATCGCAGTCAACATCAGCATCTTTCAGCTGATTATTGATTTCTTGGCCATTGCTTTTCTGAGCGGCCGGCTCACATACCCAGTAAGTTACCGACGTGGAGAGAACCGCACCTGATTTTCGCGTACGTCACGTTACTCCCGAGAGTATACAGGATTATGGAGAAAGTAGTGTAACGCCTAGACCAGGGAGCCCGGCTTATTCGTATTACATATTTGGAAATCAGTTATTCTTCTTATAGTCCATTCCGCTTGGCGTGCGGTGAAACGTTTGTTCCCAGCTGCATGTGTCACTTCTTACCGGTGATGTCGTCTGGCGTTGATCGGCATGTTTTTTCACAGCCCGCTTGGCTTTGGTCGTTATGTTTGTCCCCAGCCTCCTGTCGTCTTTTTTATAATTCATACCGTGTGGCGTTAATCGCTGTGTATGTTCACAGCCTCTTTTCTAACTTCTGTTAGATCATGACGTGTAACGTTCGTCGTAGTTCATGTCCACAGCCTACTCTCTCACTTCTAATAGTCCAGTAATTTGGCGTTGGTGGTAATGTTTGCACATTCTTAAACAAGTGAATCGGTACAGCTATCTCGGAACAGTCATAACATCTGATGGGAGATGCCTTGAAGAGATTAGAACAAGAATTGCCATTGCGAAGGTAGCCTTTTGCAAGGTAAAAAAACATACTGACCAATAAAAAGATGTCAATTACAACGAGAAAAAGAGTGTTGAAGTGCTACATAGAACATGTACTTTTATATGGATGTGAGCGTGGACAATGAGCAGACAAGCTGAAAAACATCTGATGGCTGTGGAAATATGGTTTCAGAGGAAAATGTAAAGAATACCATGGACAGACAGGAAAACCAATGAACAAGTCCTACAAGAAACAAATGAAGATCGTAAACTGAGACAGGAGGCTGTGAATAAACATGGCGATTAACGCTACTTGATATTGGTTGTAAGAAGCACGTCACCGTGAAAGTCGGTGTGAGTTCGCCTAAGGGCAAGCGCATTTGGTAAAAATGATAAGAAACTCAGTAGTATTAGCAGCTACTGGTGGTGGTGGTGGTGGTAGTAGTAGTAGTAGTAGTAGTAGTAGTAGTAGTAGTAGTAGTAGTAGTAGTAGTAGTAGTAGTAGTAGTAGTAGTAGTAGTAGTAGTAGTAATAGTAGTAGTAGTAGTAGTAGTAGTAGTAGTAGTAGTAGTAGTAGTAAGTAGTAGTAGTAGTAGTAGTAGTAGTAGTAGTAGTAGTAGTAGTAGTAGTAGTAGTAGTAGTAGTAGTAGTAGTAGTAGTAGTAGTCTTTAGCGATAATAAACACAGACTCTGTACATACCTTACAAACAATGCAAATCTGGCATACGAAAATCATATTGTAAAAATATCAATGATAATAACCCCCCAAAAGTAGGATAAATATAAGTTATACCACCACACAACGAATCGACGTTTCAATCATAGAAATCTTCACCATGAACAACACAATCATATCTGAAGCAAAACATGAAATTAGAAAATTTAATTAAAAATTTTTTTAAAAAAACATAAAAAAGAATTGGTATGTCACGTTGCTAGATCAGTGCAGATACTTGACGATCTAAGTCGGGCCAAGAAGAAGAAAACAATGTTTGTCTTTGCTGACTTTTCGGGCACCACGTAAAACATCCACCCTAATTTGGTTAGTCGTCTTTTCTGTTGTTGTTTCTGCCCAATAGTGGAATGATAATGGGATTTATCATCCTTCAACCTGTCGTTGGATGTTGGGCACTGGAGAAATCATCCCTCTAGGGCCATCCGTGAAGCTATTGATATTCCACTGTCACGTTTCTGTATTGTCATATTAACGTCGTTAATCTATCTTCTCTTATGTCCTCTTCTTGATTAATTTATCCTATTTAGTATTTTATGTGAGGTTGCAAGATTTACGTGGCGTTTTTACAGGAGTCTTGGGATTTCGGGCTAATAAAAGACACATGTGGCTGTCTTATGACTGTGTAGCTGCATGGCGTGGCATAAGATAGTGTGTGGCTTGGTATTTGTTTTATAAATTGATGTCCCTTACACAACGTGGCATTCAACCCCGACATTTAAGGAAGGTTGTGTTGTTGTAGACAATTTTACTTTCAGTAGTTAGCCATGTTAAGTTTGTAATACAACAGTCCCCATTCTTTGCGCATGATAAAAGTAAGGAGAAAGCTGGAGCATGTCATCACAACGGGAAAGTTGCTGAGAGGGAGGGGGGAAGGAAGAGAAATAGAAAACAGACAATGCTGGACAGTTTGAGATCACTGCAAGGAAGGAACGTCGTTATCAGACATGCTTCGCAGCACATGAGACAGAAGACCGTGGACAGACTTGACCACTAGCACCACACGGCATGAATTACGAGGGTAAGTTTAGTTTAGTTTTAGTCGTTGGATCAACATCATGGCATACGGGTTAACCCATAAGTGCTCCGTTGTCCTCCTAACTCAAACCTGAGTCTGGAGAAACTCAGCTCAATGCACGAACTCCGTAGCAACGGCGAGGATCCTGAAATACTTTGGGTAGATTTTTAACTGGAAATTTTGCCCGGGCAGCGCCGTTAGGCTACTCTTTTTCGATTTCCAACTGCCAAGGAATTTTTTACGTGCAGCAACAATACACACGGGTGTCCGATCTCACTACCCAGAGACCAGGGAAAATTACTGGAAGTCCACGTGGATTTTTTAAATAAATCCCGGTCCTCACCGGGGCCTGAACCCGGGACCTCCAGCACTCGAGGCGGACACCATACCTCGATACCACTCAGCCCCCGAGAGAGAAGGTAAGTTAATAAGTAAGTCACAAATGGCTGTAGAAACATAGCTAAATATGATAACAACTTTAAACTAGTTTATTTTTGTACATACATTGTTCCGTTACTTCTCAACATAATTTCCACCAATATTGATGCACATATCCCATCGTTTTATCAGTCCTCCCAAACCGGCTGCATAGAACTGCGTGCTCTGTTTCTAAACCACGTTTTCACTTCACATTCAACTTCGGCGTCACTCGCAAAATATCTCCGGCCAAGGTGGGTTTCAGTGGACTTAGTCCCAAGCGATTTCCCGTAAAGCGGTGCATAGCTGGGTAGAAAAAGTTAAGCGGGTGAGTCAATAAGTAAGTCACACAATTCTGTGTGATGGCAGATAAGTGAAAACAGAGCACATCCGGCTTGGGACAACTGATAAGAATAAATGCATCAATGTTCGTGGAAATTATGTTGAGAAATAAAGGGACAATGTATGTATAAAAATACACTGGTTTAAAGTTGTTTTCATAGTTAGTTATTTTTCTACAGCTATTTGTGACTTACTTATTAACTTACCCTCGTATAAGAAGATTGGCAGCACACGAGACAGAAGGCTGTGGACAGACATGACCACCAACACCACACGGCATGGACTATAAGACGAAGAGATTTGCCATTGCTTCCTAAACGGCCAACGCTCAATCGTCAAAATTATCGCTCGGTGATCTGTGCTTACATCGCCTGGGCTGATTCCTAACCCGGTATTCTGGATTGTTAAACTGCAGATCACTACCCTCTAAACAACGAATGTTTTTTTTTTAAATTCAGCAACAATTACAGCCGGGTGATGTCCGGGGCTACACATAACAACAATGATGAATTGGAGAATCTGATGATTGACATCTGAGAGGTGACATCGGAAATAAATTCCCATCGGGAAAACCCACTGCACGCAAATGCACCCACAAGAAAATGCGTATTCTGGCGCAAAAACCAAAAACCAAAAACAAAAAGGGAAGAATGATGTCATAGATTTTTGTGTTAGACGGTTTGAAATGGAGTCAGATTTGTGGGTGGGGAGTCAGTTTTCTGATTAACGAATACAGAAGGACATTCTTGACAGGAAGTAGTAGTACCTGATATTTTAAGTTACAACTGCTGTCCTCACTAATTGGTAGTCGCGGTTGCGTGGTGACAAGACGCGTATCTACCGGCCTGGTGGTCGTAGCTTCGATCCTCATAGAGATGAGATAATCTCATCTCATCTCATCATGTTCCTCTTGTACCTTGCGGTGTCGAGGTGAAGTATAAACAGCGGGAGAGTGCCCGATTATGGGCTTCATGTATCGATATTCCCATGGTCTCCGTTATTCCCTGCGTTTACGTGGTCGGCCTCTGCCTCTGCTTCCCTCTGGTCTGTACATCATTGCTTGTTATGGTATATTGTTAGTTGGTAACCTACTTACATGGCCAAACCATTTGACTTGCTGCTTTCTAATAAAATCTAGTGCGGCTTTACCCCCCCCCCCCTTCCCCCCCCCCCCCCCCCCCACTCTAGACCGAATTTCTGATCTGATCTCTTATTGATACATCGAGTATTCTCCTCAGAAATCTCATTTCTGTTGTTGTGATTTTTCTTTTCTCTTTTTCTGTCATTGTCCAGGTTTTGCATTGGTAGCATAGAGTTGGTAGGAAGATTGTGTTGTAAAGTGCGTTCTTAGTAGTTATTGATCCATGTTTGTTCTTTAGTATTGGTGCCATTTGTCCAATAAGTTGGTTTGCCTTATTGCATCTATTTTCGATCTCGTCTTCTGATTTGCCATCTGATGGTATTATACTTCCTAGCTACTTGAAACTCTTTACTTGTTTCAGTGGATGTTCGTTTAGGTGAATCGGTGTTGCTTTTTCTTCTTTAGATACAGTCATTACCTCTGTTTTACTTGTGCTAAATTCCATGATATGTTCCCTGCACATTTCTATTAGACTATTCATGTGGTCTTGTAATTCGGCTTCTTATTTTGCTATTAGTGCTTGGTCGTCCGCAAACAGGAGTTCTCTAATAGTTAGATTTGCAGACTGTCCTTCTTCTGTGTTCTCGTCATGTGGTGTTCTTGCGGTCTCTGTTTGGCTGGTTTCTTTACATATGTTGTCTATATATGTTATGAACAAGAGAGAGGACACAACCTTGTCGTACTCCGGATCTTATGGTGAAGGGTTCTGAGTGTCCTCCAGTTGCTCTCACAATGCATTCACTGTTGTTGTATAAGCTTCTACATAGGTTTGTTACATGTGTACTCACTCCATATTGTTTAAGGATTTCTCACAGCTTGTTTCTATCTACTCTATCTATCTTAGAGACGAAATCGTATTTTAAAAATTGATTTAGGCTCCCAAATCGACCCAGCCTATAAACGGCCTCAATTGCCGATTGGTCTATAAACATAGAGTCTAGCACCATATGCCCAAATGCGCCTTGAGGTATGTAGAAAAGATGTTTTTTTTTTGTTTTTTTTTAAATAAATTATTTTCCTCGTTCGTTATCCCAGTATTTGTAACCGTCACTTCTATTAGTAATCTGTGTGTTGCTAGTTAAACTAGTAGTTTCTTTGAGATTTATAAGTCTGCTTGAAGCAGTGTGCTTGAAATTGCAATTACAAATTATGATCCGCAATTACATCTAAGAATGAGATTGACATAACTATTACCAAGTATTATCCGAAATTTGCATCTAACAATGCGATTTAAGTGACTGTTACAAATCATTATCGGAAGTTTGCATTTTACATTTAGGGTGAAATGACTATTACCGATTATGATCTACAACTTACACTTAATAGTGAGCTTGTGAAATATGGTGGTTTAATTTAGAGCGTATAGCATCTTTGAAGATGAGTTTTAAAAAGGGAAGATCGATTTTATTGCCACGGGTTTTTATCCCATATGGCTTCTCTCTTTCTGCAGGGCGGCCGGACGAAAGCTTCGCACAAAGAACTAACTTCATAGTTCCAGCGACGACCTCCAGAAGTCTCCGAGAAAGTTTCACTCACCTAACGAGGGAGTCCGGAATCGAACACCGAACTTTGTGAGGCTGGAGGTTTAAACACTTGGTAATATGAATTAAAAGAAGTTTGCATATGCGCGCCCATGTACGTAAGTGTATATGTGCGTTTGCATATATATATATATATATATATATATATATATATATATATATATATATATATATATATATATATATATATATATATATATATATGTGTGTGTGTGTGTTTGTGTGTGTGTTGTGTGTGTGGGTGGATGTGTGTGTGTATGTGTGTGTGTGAGTGTGTGTGTGTGTGAAAGTGTGTATATATGTGTGTGTGTGTCAGAGAGTGATGGGCAATCACTAGTCACGTTTGCTTTTTTTGTTTTTTGTTCGCGTTCGCTCACTTTGAAGTCAAGCATAGTCCATACGCGTGCAAGTCTTTCTAGTGCACTGGACTGATTTCTGCGTGTGGATTAACTTGCCCTGTTACCTGTGTCCCTCGCCATGAGACGAACCCACTACAACTTGTGAGGTACGTGTAACTTACGTCCTCAACTCGAGAACGAGAACTCAACATTTTAGTCCAAATGATTGATGTACAGCTTGAACCCGCTGCTTCGGCATCAGCAAACCGGCAGTTTAAGAACGAATTCTCTTATCCATTCGGCCTTGCTGACCACTAGTCACACTTGTATCACAATACAGCAGCTCTGCAGAAGTAAAAAAAAAAAATGTCTGCTATTGAAACCAAGACAATTCAGAAAGACGTCCTTTGTCCGTCCTTGGCAAATCTGGCTAGTCATCCACCTAATCACCATAAAAACGTTAAGTTCCCAATGAATTTGGTTGAAAAGGAACGGCAATTTCCTGTTCTAGCCAACCGGATCCAGATCTTTACAATCTTTAGTGTACTACATCGGACCGCTCACAATGGCGGCTGTCCAATCTGGCTATTCACACGGCTCTCGTTAGGTGTCGGGTGTTGTTTGATGTTACTTTACATGGCGATTCCGTCTGCGGGAAATGTTAGGTCACGGTGGGTCCGCACTGTAATCTTGTGTAACCATCGACTATTGGCTGTGGAATCCGTGGAGAGGACATGGCATATTCTAATTAAACGGAAAGTGGGAAGCTGGCGATGGACGGAGCTCCATTAATAAAATAAGTTGTTTACGTTGCTGTACTGTTTTGTGTGTTGGCGAGGCCGAAAGGAATAAGAGCGTTCTAGCTAATAGTGGGGTAGGTGGTTCATACCTTACACAGCTCAGTTAGACTTGAGAGTTTACTTATTGTTTAGAAAACAATAACAAACTAAAAAGTTAACTGCATATCATTTTCAGGGCGGAGCAGTCAACTCCAGTATATGTTTAGCTGTTCGTGATTCCTGGGCAAGTTTACGTTCAGTAGTTTGCCATTGCTTTCTGAATGACCAGCACCAATACCATTTCATAAAAAAACCAACACAGCTGTGTTTCGAACGCGGTATGCGGTATTACGAATTGCATCCGAAACCTCTCCGCCACGGAGCTGGCAATGTCAAAAAAACTGAACGTATAATTAGCTAGAAAATAAATCTGGGGTTGATGGCAACGTCCTGTTAAGTATTGCAAAAGACGTGCAATTTTACAACTGGTATGTGTAGACGTATCATTGAGGTAACAACCCGTCTAAGGTTACGTGGCGTTGTCTTTAAATGTGGGCTTAGTTTTCGAACTGGGTTCTGAACGAACGAACGAACTTTATTTTCAAAGGGTAACATATTGGGCGCGCAGCCCCGTCTTACATTTGGCCCTTCCAATCACTCATCTTTCGTTCATCAATAGTGCATGATACATTCACATAGGAATAAACCCATTGTCAACTGCATCGCCAAAGAAGTGAAGTGTATGTACCCATCTCGTACACCCCCACTTGTTTCTGATCTTGGAGAGAGGAGGAGGAGATCACCACCACAGTCCCCGGTTAGATGACACTTCATTACGGGTTTGAATACAAACTCCTTTAAGGGCTCAGACAGCCTTAAGGACAAGACATCGGTCTCTAATTGTTAAAACAAATAGTTCTTATGAGAATTCACACAAGGCTAACAAAGTTCAAGAGTGCAGTGTTCTCGGAGAATTGTGTGTGTGTGTGTGTGCGTATGTGTGTGTGTGTGTGTGTGTGTGTGTGTGTGTGTGTGTGTGTGTGTGTGTGTGTGTGTGTGTGTGTGTGAATTTTTGCGTTCATGTATGTAGACAGACACACAAGCAACAATCATTACGAGTTATGTGTGTGTGGACAAATCACACAGAGAAACAGAAATCATCATTTGTTAGTTGTGTGTGGATAGGCAGACAGTCAGAAGACATAAATACGAACGAACGAATGTCTTTATTTTCAAAGGGTTAAGAATTGGGCAACGCAAGCCCGTCTGATATTCTGCCATTCTTCTCTATTTCCTCTCATACATTCTTTCATTCAACATCACTTATGAAGCACATTTTGACAACAAAAGAACAATAGCATTAAAACGCATGAAAAATAATAACAAATGACTCACTGAGGCAATGTTTATCATGGGCATTATAAATACCTAAGGAGGGTATTTATAGAAGACAGAAGCCAGACGACATAAACACATCATTATGAGTTATGTATGTGTCGAGAAAACACACAGACAAACATAAATCATCATGAGTTATGTATGAGTAGACAAGCGTCACAGACAAACAGAAATCATCAAGAGTTACAAATGTATGGACAGACAACCAGCAACATAGAAATACACAAGAGTAGCACATCTTACAGCAAGAGACAAGCTGTAGTCAGTACAACAAGCGGATAAACAATCCCTATGGAAAATTAAAACTATATATTAAAACCTCAACCATAGTTTTGTCGCGCCAGCGAGGCTCGTTCTGTTTCCTAATGGTATATTAGCGCTAGTTGAATGACTGCTATCGATTATTCATTGTTCACTATATTATACGGTGAAGTGGTGTTATCAATCTAACATTTCAAGCTGGTTGGATTTTGATAATGTTTGATAGCGAGGTTTGTGTTGACTGGTTTGTGGTCATAAACAGTTGTGTGGTTCCTTTTGTTTTTGTTGGTGTGGATTTTGTTGGTGTGGATTTTGTTGGTGTGGGTTTTGTTGGTGTGGTTTTTGTTTGTTTGGTTGTTCGTGATTTGGTATTTGATGGTTTTGTTGTTCGCGGTTTGGTATTTCTTGGTTTGGTTTTTGTTGGTTGGTTTCTGTTAGAAAGGCTTTTCGTGGTTTAGATTCTGTCTATGGATCACTTTCATTGGACACATATATCTCCATGAGAACGCTAGACTCCTCCCAATGTTTACTTTCATTGGACACATATGTCAATACGAGCGCTAGGCTCCTCCCATAGATCACTTTCATTGGACACATATATGTCAATACGAGAGCTAGACTCCTCACAAAGATAACTTTCATTGGACACAGATATCCCCTTGAAAGCGCTAGACTCCTCCTAATGATTACTTTCATTGGACAAATATATTTCAATACGAGCGCTAGACTCCTCCCATAGATCACTTTCATTGGACACATATATGTCAATACGAGAGCTAGACTCCTCCCAAAGATAACTTTCATTGGACACAGATATCCCATTGAGAGAGCTAGACTCCTCCCAGTGATCACTTTCATTGGACACATATATGTCAATACGAGAGCTAGACTACTCCCAAAGATAACTTTCATTGGACACAGATATCCCATTGAGAGCGCTAGACTCCTCCCAGTGATCACTTTCATTGGACACATATATGTCAATACGAGAGCTAGACTACTCCCAAAGATAACTTTCATTGGACACAGATATCCCATTGAGAGCGCTAGACTCCTCCCAGTGATCACTTTCATTGGACAAATATATTTCAATACGAGCGCTAGACTCCTCCCAAAGATAACTTTCATTGGACATAGATATCTCCTTGAGAGCGCTAGACTCGCCCCACAGATCACCTTCATAACACACAGATATCTCAATACGAGAGCTAGACTCCTCCCAAAGATCACAGACAGATAAACAGATAGACAAACAGATATACAGACAAACAGACGGATAGACGGACTGACGGACGGACAGACAGACAGACAGACAGACAGACAGACAGACAGACAGACAGACAGACAGGTAGACAGACAGATAGGTAGGCAGGTAGACAGACAGGTAGGTATATAGAGAGATAGACAGACGGAGAGACAGACAGATATATAGACAGACAGACAGAGGCTTAGCAGAGTTGCAGAGAAGATAATCAGAGACCACAGACAACCGATGATTGTTAAAAAGCATGGTCGCCCTGCATCTCTGCATGCACATAACATAGATATTGCTTATAATGCGATGATGACGATGATGATGATGATGATGATGATGATGATGATGATGATGATGATGATGATGATGATGATGATGATGATGATGATGATGATGATGATGATGATGATGATGATGATGATAAAGCCTCAACTGTATACAGACGCGTGACAATACCTCCTTTTGTTTTACTGAAAGTTCCTTTTATTCTCGTTTTAAATGCCAAATGGCTCTTGTATGTTTGATCGATTCCCACACCTCTTTGGACGGCGTACGGGCGTGTAGGTTAAGAGATTTCGGCAGCTATATAATATCATGGTGGAGAGATTGCATCTGACAGAGAAAATTAACAAGCAAACACTGAGAGAAGGCGCGCTTACACAACTAGGGAAGGTGCCAAAACGTGACAGGCAAATGGAATATTAGTAAAGGTATTTGAACTGGGGAGACTGCTATTGTTATGAGAGGCTATTGTGTGGTTGCTAGTGTACTCAGACTGGTCGCTATATGTTAAAATCGTCTGGAGATTAGAATTGTTTGAGACCACTTGGTTTCTGGATGTATGTAGACTTTATTCTTCTTCTTCTTCTTCTTCTTCTTCTTCTTCTTCTTCTTCTTCTTCTTCTTCTTCTTCTTCTTCTTCTTCTTCTTCTTCTTCTTCTTCTTCTTCTTCTTCTTCTTCTTCTTCTTCTTCAACTACCGCAACTGCTACTACTACTACTACTACTACTACTACTACTACAACTACTACTACTACTACTACTACTACTACTACTACTACTACTACTACTACTACTACTACTACTACTACTACTACTACTACTACTACTACTACCACTTCTACTACTACTACTACTACTACTACTACTACTACTACTACTACTACTACTACTACTACTACTACTACTACTACTACTACCCCTTTTCTTCAAGTCAGATGGTTTGGCCATGCAGGTAGGCTACCAACTAACAGTATACCATAACAAGCAATGATGTACAGACCAGAGGGAAGCAGAGGAAGAGGCCGACCACGTAAACGATGGACGTAGGGAATAACTGAGTCCATGGGAATATCGATACATGAAGCCCATAAGCGGGTACTCTCCCACTGTTTATACTTCACCTCGACACCGCAAGGTACAAGAGGAACATATTGAGATGAGACTCCTGTTCCTTCTTCCTGTATTTCTTTACTTCTTGCCATATACGTAATTCTTTCTGTGATCCTTTATCTCCATATCTGCCTCTGTCAGTATGCCTCCCTGTATTTTATTTATCTCTGTCTTTATGTTTCTCTCTCTATAGATCTCTCTTTCTCTATGCGTAGTTATGTCTTTCTCTCTGTTTAAAAAAAAAAAAAACTCTATATCTGTCTGTGTCTCTCTGCCTTTCTATGTGTCTCTGTCGCTCTCTCTCTCTCTCAGTTACTCTGATTCTCTTCTCTCTTTATCCTCGTCTCTTCGTTTCTCTGCCCCCTCCCTCTCTCTGACCCCGTGTCTTTCTTCTCTTTTAGCTGTCGCTCTCTCTCTCTCTCTCTCTCTCCCTCTCCCTCTCTCTCTTTCTTATTCTGTCTATATCTCCTTGTTTCTCGCTGTCTCTCTGTGTCTCCTTCTCTGTCTCTGTGCCACACTGATTCTGTCTCGTTCTGTATCTATGTCTCTCTCTCTCTCTCTCTCTCTCTCACACACACACACACTTTCTATATATCTTTGTCTCTCTTTTCTGTCTTTTTGGCAATGTCTACCTGTCTCTTGTGTCTCTAAGTCTTTGTTTGTCTGTCTGTCTGTCTGTCTGTCTGTCTGTCTGTCTGTCTGTCTGTCTGCCTGCCTGCCTGCCTGCCTGTCTGTCTGTCTATCTGTCTACTTCTTTCTGTCTCACAATTTGTGTCTATGTTTGTCTCTTCTGTCGGTCTGCTTCTCTCTCACTCTGGCTCTCTCTCTCTCTCTCTCTCTCTCTCTCTCTCTTCTGTCTGTTCCTCATTGTCTCTCCCTCTTCTCTCTACAGCATGTCTTGTGTGTCACTCACCAGGAAATAATACCCCCCTCATTAGAGTTGAAGACGGTTATCTGGCCACCCGGTGCCTCCCTGGGGTCCGCCGATCTTCTCTGCCCTGTCCGCACGGACACACATCTCTCATTGTGTGTCTGAACGTGCCGTAGACTTTGCTAACTGTTTTAGCGCCGAAGGTTAACATATCGCCAAATTTCATATACCTTTTGGACAGAAGGACGATAAATCGCCATCGCAAAAGACTTAAGGTGACATTTGACCATCTCAGGCAATTTCCAGAAAATCTTACACTGTCTGGTGCCATATTTATGAGACGTGGGCGAAACCAGAGCAATACTGTGGTAAAGATAATGCTCGATCTTCTGGGGATTAAACCCAGACCACAGCTGTGACAGGCAAGTGCATGTCGATGGGGTGCATGTTAACACTGGTGGTGACCCATATCAGAACACGAGCATCATCAAGATTTGGTCACACTACGAGAAGCGAGTGTCAGGTGAACGTTATGGCAATATGGTAGATTGATGGTATTATAGACCGATTGGGGGTGGGGGGGGAGGGGGGGGGTTTGTATAATTTTCTACAAAGGATATTTAGATGTGCACTCACTCCATATCTATTTTTTAGGATTTCTCATCGCTTGTATCTATCTACTCTATCAAATGCCTTTTTTTTTTTTTATTTGTGGTGGACGTAGAGTATTTCATTAAGTTCGATTGATGTTTCTATCAGATATCTAACAGCAAAGCTGGCATCTGTGCATCTCTTGATTTTCCTAAATCCAAGATGTTTCGTTTAATGATTGATTGATTGATTTAGGAATCGACATCACAGTATTTGGGGCATTCCCATAAGTGCTCCGTCCCCAACCTCAGCAGCCAGCGAAGAGTTCCAACACTAATAATACCAGTAGCAATCTGATTATATGTCCGTCTCGCCTTTCCTCTGAGCGTTGAGCGTCGGCCAGATCTTCTCGTTTAATTGGGGTTTTATTGTAGGTCATAGTCTTTTCTCGAGAACAAAAAAAGCAAACAAAAAAAACAAATATCCAATAAGACCCAAAAGGGAAATGCCTATGTATTGTGTGAAGTCTCTTTTACAGCCTTTGTGTTTCCAACCTGGGATGCTTATGGTGTTTCCCCAGTCTCATGGTATCTGTTGTTCTACCCAAAACATGGTTAAACAAACTATGTATCCACGCTATTAGTACTTCTCTTACTGCTTTAATTAGTTCATTTGCTATGTAGTCTTGTCCTGGTGATTTATTCACTGGGGCTAATCGTATGGCTTCTCTATTTTATTCTTTCAGTAGTCTGGTTCTAGTCTTCGATGGCATCCGTGTAGGTTTCTTAACTTCCTGTGGCATCTGATCTGATGTTGAGAAATTGTTCGAAGTACTGCCTCCATCTTTTCAGGATTTGTTTTTGTTTACGTATTGGTTTCTATGTTAATTATTTCTTTTGGGGAGAAGAGTTTCGTTTTGGTTCTTATTGCACTAATATATTTGTAGACATTTCTAGTTGCTTCCCTGTAGTTTGTAATTAGAGTTTCTCAATACGTGTCCTTGCCTGTCCTATTTCTTGTTTCCTTTTCATCCACTTTTTATATCTATCATTTCTTTCTTTTTATCTTTAGCAGCTTCCTTTACTTCGCAGTTCCACCATGTTGTTATTTTCTCTGTCGGTGCTCTGCGATTTTTGTGTAATTCCCATGTTATTTTTAGTGTGTTTAAAATACTTGACTCGAACGTCACCCATTCTTCTTCGATTGTTTTTAATTTTTGTAGATAGTTTTACACAGATGTTCTTTAGTTCTGTCTCATAATTTTTACCTTACGCCCTAGTCTGTGAGATGTCTTTTTGTTTACTGCTTCGGGTTATATGTGTTTGTTTGATCTTTGTTGTCTTCTCCTATTGTTATTTATTGTCGTAATAATTGCTTTGTGTCCCGTTGTGACGCTTAAGTTGGGCATTGCTGTTGCATCTATCTTTATTTGTATTCATAATCATCAAGTACCCTGCCGGCTGGCGTAGGTGTTCATGGCTCTCCGCAGATCTCTGTCTTTGGTGTTCTGGATCAACTCTGCCGCTGATATTGCGCCATACCACAGTCTCAATCCATCCAGCATAATTTCTCTTGGTCTGCCTCTGCCTCTCTTCCCCTCGATATTTCCAGTTGTCATGATGTTCTCCAATGCCTCTCTTCTCATCACATGACCAAAGAAAGCTATTTGTCTCTTTCTTATTGTTGCATATAGTTTTATAGTTTCATTAGTCTGTTTCAGGCAGTCGTTGTTAGTTACTCTGGCAGTCCAAGGAATTCGCAACATTCGTCTCACATTTTGCTAATGTAACATCAGTTTGGCCCTTAGTGTCTACATAGCTCAATTTTTGTCAAGTGTATATTTGTGTTCCACGTGTATAGTTGTGTTACAAGTGTATATTTCTGTACCAGATGTAATTTGTGTACCAAGTTTATATTTGTGTAATAAGTGTATAATTGTGTACGAAGAACATATTTGTGTACTAGGTTATAGTTGTGTACCAAGTGTATATATGTGTACCAAGTGCACATTTGTGTACTATTCTTTAAACATCAAGACAAGGCGGGTCTGCTTCCAAATCACCTGCAGCTGTGTTTCGAACTCGGAATGCGGGATGGCGAATATTGTTCGCCACATCTTCGTCACAGACGCCGAATTTATTTTTTTAAACCTTCTGTGGAGAAACGCCGCTTCCCCTGGCAGGCGTCTCTTAATGGACAGGCTAGGATTAGAACAAAAAATATAAGATGCGAGGGGGCTACAAATGAAAATCTTAAATTTGTGTGTGTGTGTGTGCGCGCGCGTGCGTGCGTGAGTGCGTGTGTGTGTGTGTATGTGCGTGCGTGCGTGCGTGCGTGCGTTTGTGTGTGTGTGTGTTTGTGTGTGTGTGTGTGAATATATTATGAAAAAGTACAGAACAAATGTATCATGTTTGAATACAGTCACCACTGCGTTCAATGCAAGTCCTCCGGCATCGATATAGTGCTTGGATTCGTGATGGAAACAAAAATGATCTTGGTCGCATGTGTAACCACTCGGGCACCACCTGCTGTACCTCTTCATCGGACTGAAAAGTGTTGAAACTTCCCTGCCACTCATACACTTGCTCGACTAACAGGCATGCCTCACCATACTGGAGATTCATTTGCCTATGAATTTCTAAATGTTTTACCCCTCAACTGATCAAACAATGGATAACAGAGCGCTGCTTCTCTTTGAGTATGCATAAAATTTGGTGGAACTGCGGTAAAGCTGTGAAAGTTTAAACAATATATAATGACACAAAGTAGTGCAGCTTTACATAACAGAGTTACGACACATACAGAACGTTGCGGCGGTTAGCCTTCATCAGCAAACAAACACATTCACAAACACAACATACAGTCAAGGAGAACTCCTGTGACTACATTAGAAGGTGATGACAGGACGAGAGGAACAAATGCATGGGAAAATGGAAGCAATGAAGAGGAAACGAGAATTGACAAAATGTTAATTGAAAAGAATGTTAGTCGAAGAAAATGTTTAATAGAAAAACTGTTTATAGAGAAAAAAACTGTATACTCACCTCACGTACGGACCTGTGAATGTTTACGGAAATCTCAGGTGTATTTTTATAACGGTGCTGGATGTTACGGTACAGTGAGCACATAGAAAGAAGGGGGCGGGGTAGGAGGAGTGTAAAATTGACCACGACCCCATTGTGTTATTGGTCTGGGTGGACTGGTGTGTAGGAACACGCGTACTTACATAGACACACTTCAACTGACAAAATGCTAGTGTATGTGGACATGCAAGAAGAGAGAGAGGGAGAGAGAGAGAGAGAGAGAGAGAGAGAGAGAGAGGAGAGCGAGAGAGAGACAGACAGAGAGAGACAGACAGAGACAGAGAGAGGAAAAATGCCTGCGACCTACCACATGGGGTATATTGTAAATCTCTTTGAGGCATGTCAAAAGTGGGGCGGCCATCTTTAAATTGTCCTCATGACGTCACTGTGTTCGTCTGCACATTGATGTCACGTGCTTAACTTTCTTGACATATTTAACAACAATATTGAGAGGCTACAAGACAATGAAAGCAATGGCAAACTACTGAACGTAACACTTGCCTAGTACATCAATAGCAACTGAAAAATGCTGGTGTTGACTGCAACGTCCCGTAAGGGATACGCAACAATTAAATAAAACAAGACAATGGCATGGTTATTGTAATTTCCACCACACTTTTAAGTTTTTCATGTGAATCATGAATCATCAGTTTTTGCCTCATGATTACAGATCCGACCTTTGACTCCCGTTCCTCATTATCCCTATGCCAAAATAAAAGAATGTGAAAATCAATCAGAAGCCACGAACATCAGCTCAAGGCGATTATCACTTTATCATCGCACAGAACAAATCATTCTTCTGTCCCTCAGAACAGAACACAATAGATTACACAACCACATGTATACACAATTCAAAATTGGTGAATCAGCCATGTGTCCATGGGGATTGGCGTCGCAAACAGCACATCACATACTCCAAGACTGCCCAAAATACAACACATCTAGGCAAACCTACAGGCCTAGTGAAACAGCAGCGGAAGATAAACTCTATGGACCATTGACTGAACTAATGAATTCAGTGAAATTCATACAAGAGACAACATTGCAGTTATAGACAAATTTCATTCAAGCGATAACGTTACAGATATAAACACATTTCATAGAAGAGACTCCATTACAGATATAGACTAATTTCAAGCGAACGAAAGAAGAAGAAATAATCTCTACGAATTTCCGCACACTAACATCTGTTTAACCAATATCATCATCATTTTGTGTATTACTGAAAGGTGTGAGTGGCCATTATTTGCCATTCACACCATCAACACAGTTTTGGATCAGGGATGTCTGCTTGTCTGGATTATGTCATCTGACCAAACCATACAGGTATTTATGCCTTTGCATATCCCATTGCTCTTTCCCCGATCTGTTTTGACAGTTGTCACTAAGTATAATAGTTTTGTTTCCTAATAATGTACACGTCTAATTTTTCTCATTAGTTTACCAATTTCATTTGTTTCTTGAAGAAATGCCTCACTTGTTCGTATGTCTATCCATGCTATTCTTTGTATTTTCCCCATAAACCACATTTCCACTGCATATATTTCTCATATTTTTGTCCATGATGTTATTTGTATTTTCTTCAGAAACCACATTTCCACTGCGGATATTTCTCAGATGGCTGCCAATGATATTCTTTGTATTTTCCACAGAAAACAAATTTCCACTGCACATGTTTCTCAGATGTTTGTCCATGATATTCATTGTATTTTCTCCTGAAACCACATTTCCACTGCAGATGTTTCTCGGATGTCTGTCCACGATATTCTTTGTATTTCCTCAGAAACCAAATTTCCACTGCAGATGTTTCTCCTATGTCTGTCCATTACATTCATTGCATTTTCCCCAGAAACCACATTTCCACTGCATATGTTTCTCAGATGTCGTCCATTATATTCAGTGTATTTTCCCCAGAAACCACATTTCCACTGCAGATGCTTCTCATCAAATAATAAAATGTGCCCACTGTCGGACGCAGGTAGACGCCTGGACTCGTCGTCTGCTAAAGTGAAGGAAAGATGGCCACATATTCCTCCGTATATTAAGGCGTACAAAATATGATGGCCTGTCACATTACAGACCCATAGCAAGAAACTGCTTCGACGCAAAATTATGTTATATTGTTGATATATTTCTCAGCCAGTCTGATAGTTGTCCATGCTCCGCACGTATACAACAGCAAAGGTTCTACATAGCACTTTGACAGTTTTATGGGAACCTCCGTGGCGAAGTGGTTACGCCGCGTGGTTATGGGTTTGATTCCGGGTCACTCGTTCAGTTTTTTTATTTTTTTTTTAGCATATCCTTTTACAGGACTTAGCTGTCAACACCAGCATCTTTCAGCTGTATGTTGATCTCTTGGCAAGATTACGCTCAGTAGTTTGCCATTGCTTTCTGATCGGCCGGCTCAGTATCCCGCAAGTCACGAGCGGGGGTCGAACCGCCTCAGCTCTCGCTCCGCTACGAGACTCTGCGTGATAAACGGGATTACAGAGAGAAAGTGTTGTAACCCCACAGCCAGAGAGACCGGCCCTCGTTCAGTTTACGAGTGCAATATTTTTGGAGATTCCTGGGGGTCGTCACTGGGGCTACGGAGTTCGTGTTTTGTACGACGCTATCGGCAGAACGCTCTACAGAAAGAGACCGAGCCATATTGGATACAATTCGGTGCAATGAAGTCGACCCTCTTGTCCGTTAAAACTCGTTAAAAGCACTTTAATGCTCTTTTTTCCGTACCGCAGCTGACAGCATTTTATTGGTGAATATGTTTTCCATCTTGCAAATGCTACTTAAAAAAATGCCGCTTTTTGTCTAATATCACCGCTACCATCCTGCTCCATCTGTCACACACATTCTCCGTGTGGGGTTTTCCCTCTTTTCTTCCGATAAACTCTTCGTCTCTGGTTGATTATTACCCCATTCCAATTTTCATGCCAATACCTCTACAATTTCTCTTCCCACAAGGGCCATTACTGCCATCACAAATTCTTACCCCCATCAACCAAATCCCATCTATTTCAGTTAACTAGCATTTTGCGTGTCTGGAGTTGTCGAACTTTGGTGGTTCTGAATGGTTCCTATGGAGTCCAACGTAATGAAACAGCCGTCTTCTTCAGTTGGGTAAGAGTCACTGACTCTTGTTTAGTGTATATAAAGGTATTTATAGAAGTCGATCCACAATGCTATTACTCAAGTTATTTTTGTAGCCACGGAGGTGGAATTAACCACATGTTAATGCTATCTGCATTGTGGGTGTTTTATATAAGTGGTGGTATTATCTAGTTCTGTCGGAATGAGAGTGGTCTTAATGTCTGTAATTGTGAACAATGTTACTCCTGCCTTGATTTCCACTCTATTCGTTTCCTGATTATTTTCCCCTTTTTATTTATATTTCGTGGCTTACAGGTTATGACTTTTCTCCGTAATCTCGTATACTCTCGCCAGTGACGTGATGACGGTGAGAATCAGCAGTGGTTCGAATCGCATCGGTAACTTACGGGGTATGTGAGCCGGCCGCTCAGAAAGCAATGGCAAACTACTGAGCGTAATCGTGCCAAGAAATCAACATACAGCTGAAAGATGCTGGTGTTGACAGCGATGTCCTGTAAAGGATATGCAAACAAAAAACAAAAAAAAAATCTTGTTCTTTCACTCTCCAACTCTTTCTCTGTATTTCTCACTCTTTTCTGTTAATATCTTTCTGTCTGTGATTGCTTACATGTGTGTTTATAGTGTAGCAATTATATTTTGAAACTTAGTTCATGTCCTTTACAGTACCCTGCAATCAACCCCATCATTTATTGTCCTTTGTGATTTACTAAGCAATATTAGTTCAGTGGCTTACCATGGTTTTCTGAACGGCGCACGTCTCATACCACCGAACTCAACGCGAAGTAGTCAGCTTGCAAATCACCGGGGTTTGACTCCGAACCTCCTACTCGGTATTACGGGGAAATGTGACACGTAGCCTCACAATCCCCAAAGTCACAGCGTCGCTTAAAATTACAAGCAAGTTGCTTGTTCTTTACAGGACGTCGCCGTCACCCCCGCATTGTTTTTTTAGGTGGTGGGGAGGATGGATCTGTGATTTATTGGCAAATTTTCGTTCAGTAGTTTGTCATTGATTTCTGAACGACCGGCACTTATACCATTATATGGAAACCAACGCAATGCCGCCTGCTGCCACTTCGTCAGCAGCTGTGTGTCAAACGCGGTATGCGGGATTACGAATTGCGTCCGTAACCTCAACACCACAGTGTCGGTTAGCAGATTATTTTTAGCAAGAACTATTGTACTATACAATATCCAGTTGCTTGTTTTTCGGTTTTCAAGATGTTTCCTGCTTTATATTGCTCTTCTTCTTACATATCCGTTCATATACTCGCCAGTAATTATTCTTCTGCCTGTACTTCTCTTCTCCGTGTGCTTTAGGTATCCCTGTATTTCTTGCGCCCTGGAGATTCCATGCAAAGACCATTCTAGTTCAACAATTCTCAAGTTGTCTCAATGTTTGTCTTATCCAGCCGGATCTGTGGCTAATGGGTGAACCGGAAGTGTGGTTATGACCAATTCCAGGTGCATTTACGACACCGGCCATGGAGAAATACATTTTAAACACATTTGCTTGACAACCAGGAACCAGGTAGCGTAGGTGATTGTGCACTGACGTCAGGCAGGAGGTGTTGACTGGGACTAGTTCTATACCCAGACGCATGGGAATTCTTTATATATAAATCTGAGTCTATCGACCCGCGCTTCTGTTCATCTACGTGCATAACCATTCATTCGTACGGATATCGCATCAACTACAGACATATCCGGACAACGAAGATGACAGATAATCCACAGAGAATTGAAGCATGCTAAATTAAACCTCTTTACCAACGACATAATAATCAATCTGTTATCTTAAACCATTTACCTATCTGTCCTTCTCTATCAGTGCCACGGATAGTACCCTTTTCTGCCTTTCTGTTTACAGAAGTATTTTCTCATTTGCTCTTGCTCCTCCTCGCTTCTATACTACCCAACTGGCCCATTGTCTCCCTGGGAATCTCTTTATTTACATTTCATTATTTTGTCCCGGCCCGTATTCCCCAACCACACGTTAACACGGTCTGAAGTACCATCCTCCATGAAATATCTTCGTTCTAAATCAACCCCCGAACTATAGAAATAAACAGGACAATGGAATCAATACTAGCTGAGATATGGTTATAATTACATGGCAGCGGGGAACCAGGCTGAATAAGTACAATGTAAATATATCAATTGTGTACGTGTAATTTATCGACCCTGTCCTAATATAAGCCTGTCTTCTCGTGGACTGCAAGACACGCTTCTGGAACTTCCGTTCAATATGCGCACTTAACTGGTTATAAAGTTAAGTAAATTAGGATAGCCTGGTGCAGGTGCATTTACAGCACATGGATAAGGGGAGATTAAATAGCTCACTTAAAAGCAGGATCCAGGTATGGTAGTTGATGGTGAGCTGACCTCAGGCATGAGGCGTTTAGTGGGAGTAGTTGTAGATTGATGGGAAGAGGGATTATACACGACGTTGTAGGATAGAAGACAAGGTGTCAACGGGTAAGTTTAGGCGCGAATGTATTCATCAACATGAGAGAATGTACCCAATAACTCACGGTGCGAGGTGACTGGGAGACAGTGTGAATGAGTGAATGTACCCAGTAACTCACGGTGCGGATGTGACTGGGAGACAGTGTGAATGAGTGAATGTACCCAGTAACTCACGGCGCGGATGTGACTGGGAGACAGTGTGAATGAGTGAATGTACCCAGTAACTCACGGCGCGGATGTGACTGGGAGACAGTGTGAATGAGTGAATGTACCCAGTAACTCACGGTGCGGATGTGACTGGGAGACAGTGTGAATGAGTGAATGTACTCAGTAACTCATGGTGCGGATGTGACTGGGTGACAGTGTGAATGAGTGAATGTACTCAGTAACTCACGGTGCGGGTGTGACTGGGATACAGTGTGAATGAGTGAATGTACCCAGTAACTCACGGCGCGGATGTGACTGGGAGACAGTGTGAATGAGTGAATGTACTCAGTAACTCACGGTGCGGATGTGACTGGGAGACTGTGTGAATGAGTTAATGTACTCAGTAACTCACGGTGCGGTTGTGTCTGGGTGAATGTCTGAACTTGGACAATAAGGGATTCACAAATGTTGCCTGTTCTTTGCGGGACGGTGCGCTCAACCCAACGTTGATTTGCTAGGCAATATTACACTCAGTAGCTTGTCATTGCTTTCTGAACGTAATATTGACAACTGACATGTGTGGGGAATATACCAGTAATCCATTGTCAGCGCACCGGAATTGTATGCGCCCTACATCTCTTGGCTAGGAGACTTTCGGGAGCTGAAACGTGATAATAATAAAAATGTATACACACCTTCTGTGTCGTACGGTGCGCGTATGTTCAACATTGCTATGGCACGGTAGCCTTTTGCAAGATGGAAAATATAATACTGACGAATAAAAATATGTCAATTGCATTGAGATCAAGAGTGGTGAAGTGCTACATAGAACCTGTACTTTTGTATGGATGTGAAATGTGGATGATGAGCAGACATGCGAAAAAACATCTAGTGGCAGTGGAAATGTGGTTTCTGAGGTAAATGCAAAGAATACCATGGACAAACAGAAAAATCAATGAGCAGTCCTACAAGAGGCAAATGGAAACCGTAAAATGTCTAGATAAATTAGACGTAGACAGTCAAACATTGTTAGGCGCATTATAAGAAGAAATAAACTAGAGAACTTGGTGACAACTGGTAAGATTGAAGGAAAACGAACAAGAGGAAGACAGATAAGTAATTATCTGCATGGTTTGACCATATGGCATTGTCGGGACAAGAAAACAGAGCTGATCCACGGCTCTGATGAACGTGTAAGATGGCGAAACATGACCGGTCATGCTTACAGGCTCATAATGATGGTGATGATGTGCAACATCGCATACACAGTAGAGACCCTGATGAGATGTAGCAAGTGCTAGTAGACACCTAAAGAAACAAAGGAAAGTTGCTGTAACTCATGGTAATATTACACGCAATTCTTTACAAAAAACAAGAGACAATTACTAGCAATCGAGGCCCAAGAGAAGCCACAGGTGCCTCTGTTAGATGAAGAAACACCGAGAGATCGGTATACCCCAGTCTAAGTGACCATGGTTCGCGCCCAGGTGATGCAATCATCTACATAGATGGCGCTGTGCTCAGATGTGACACACGTACCTGGGGAGTTTGTGGCGAACATTGTGGAACGGTGATTGATGCAGGAGAGCATGGTATATGATACCACAACATCTAGTCTGATAATGGAGGTCACTGCGGTGTACCGCTGGTTGCGGGATAAACGGCATACTCATGTGGCGATTGTAACGGACTCACAAAGTATGATGAGAAAGGTGCAGACAAGCATGCTTCGGGCAGAGTTGCAGGCTTCCATTCAACAAACAAAAATATAGAGGATCTGTTGGATTTTCGCTCAGAACATGCGGGTGTGGTGGGGAACGAGCAGGCGGACAGACTGGCTGGGTCTGTTCCGCTTGTTGGGGTATTGGTGCATGACAATGCAGACGTGGTCAAGGCTCTGGGATCGTGTGCATAGTTCAGAAGAACAGATAGATTGACACGGCTTGGAGAGAATCGTGCTGCAGGGGTTGACCAGAGGATAAGGCCGACACTCAGGAATCAGAGGAAAGGCCAGACGGACACAGAATCAGACAGCTACCGGTACCATAAGTATTAGGACTCTTCGCTGGCTGTTGCAGACGAGGACGCAGCACGCATGGGGATGTCCTGTGATATCGGTTCTTGATTTTACTTAGCTCTAGGCATGCTGACAAGACTATCTTTCACCAGTTCCCGTGACACATCTTTAACATAATAATTGTGCCTTTAATTAATTTTGGCAAGCTTAGTGATGGCTGACCGCAGCCTCTTACACCTGGAACCATGTCTTCAACTACTGTTCTTTCTAGAACTCGGAGATGTTTCTTGTGACGCAAGTATTTCAGTGTCAGAGATATATTGTTTATGAACCATTTCTTTCTCTCGATGTTTATATCTTATAAACTATCAGTACTTCTTCTTTTCTATCCATGGTATGCTAAAAATGTTTCTGTAATATTTCATGCAAAAGTTTACATTGTCTTAATAAGACGTTTTGAATCACGGTTCACGAGTGTAGTTTCCTCGGAGACTACTGGGAGTCGTCACTGGAGCTACGGAGTTCATGTTCTGTGCGACACTTTCAGTATGTCGCTCTGTGAAAAGACACCGAGCCATATGTGATACAGCCCGGTGTAATGAAGTCGATACTCTTGTCTTTAAACAGTTTGAACCACTTCTTCTTCTTCTTCTTCTTCTTCTTCTTCTTCTTCTTCTTCTTCTTCTTCTTCTTCTTCTTCTTCTTCTTCTTCTTCTTCTTCTTCTTCTTCTTCTTCTTCTTCTTCCCCCTCCTCCTCCTCCTCCTCCTTTTTCTTCTTCTTCTTCCTCCTCCTCTTCCGCTTCTTCTTCTTCTTCTTCTTCTTCTTCTTCTTCTTCTTCTTCTTCTTCTTCTTCTTCTTCTTCTTCTTCTTCTTCTTCTTCTTCTTCTTCTTCTTTATATGCACTGTTTATGTTTACAACTTTCATTTGATAATGTTTTTTTTTTGTTTTCTCATGTGAATGTATCATGCCTAATATGCATTGTTTATGCTTACAAAATCCATTTGACAATGTTTTTTCCCCTATGTTAATGTAACATGCACATTTGATGAATGAAAGATGAGTGATTGAAAGGGCCGAATGTAAGACGGGCCTGCGTGCCCAATTTGTTACCCTTTTAAAATAAAGTTCGTTCGTTCGTTCGTTCGTTCCTTCGTTCGTTCGTTCGTTCCTTCTCTTTCTCCTTCTTCTCCTCCTTCTTCTTCTTCTTCTTCTTCTTCTTCTTCTTCTTCTTCTTCTTCTTCTTCTTCTTCTTCTTCTTCTTCTTCTTCTTCTTCTTCTTCTTCTTCTTCTTCTTCTTCTTCTTCTCCTTCTCCTTCTCCTTCTCCTTCTCCTTCTTCTTCTTCTTCTTCTTCTTCTTCTTCTTCTTCTTCTTCTTCTTCTTCTTCTTCTTCTTCCTCCTCCTCATCCTCCTCCTTTTTCTTCTTCTTCCTCCTCCTCTTCCGCTTCTTCTTCTTCTTCTTCTTCTTCTTCTTCTTCTTCTTCTTCTTCTTCTTCTTCTTCTTCTTCTTCTTCTTCTTCTTCTTCTTCTTCTTCTTCTTCATGTCATCCTCCATTTACCTCAGTGATGTGTTGGAGAGAGATGTAAAGATTGTTTACGCGCTCCTTCTAATGCTGTTTGTAGGCTGGTATTCTTTTCTCTAATGTTATTCTTGATATAATCATCCCATCTTTTGCAGGAACTTCGCCTTGCTCTGTATCCATTATATTTCTTCAATGTGGATCGATATGGCAGAAGGTATTAGGACATTTTTGCAACAGATAGTATCAGAACATGTTTGCAACAGATGGTATCAGGATATTTTTGTAACAGATGGTACCAGGACATATTTGCAACAGATGGTATCAGGACATTTTTGCAACAGATGGTACCAGGACATTTTCGCAACAGATGGTGCCAGGACATTTTCGCAACAGATAGTACCAGGACATTTTCACAGCAGTTGGTACCAGGACATTTTTGCAACAGATGGTGCCAGGACATTTTCGCAACAAATGGTATCAGGACATTTTCGCAACAAATGATATCAGGACATATTCGCAACAAATGGTATCAGAACATTTTCGCAACAAATGGTATCAGGACATTTTCGCAACAAATGGTATCAGGACATTTTCGCAGCAAATGGTATCAGGACATTTTCGCAATAAATGGTATCAGGACATTTTCGCAACAGATGGTATCAGGACATGTTCGCAAGAGATGGTATCGGGATATTTTCACAACAGATGATCTCAGGATATTTTCGCAACAGATGGTGTACTCATCGTTATATTTCTACCATATCCGCAGCAATCCTCGGCTCGTATTGGAATATCCCGAGTACTGTGATGTTGGTTCTATCCTTAACTCCTACCATTATTCTTTAAAACTGCATTGGGATGTTTATACAATAAAAGAGACGACCAGACAGCCAAACAGGACACCCAGCAGACATGAACACGTCAACTACCACTACAGACACACGTCTCTCTCTCTCTCTAAACACGTAAATAATACAGGATGTATTTTTAATGACTGTGCGGTGTTTGAAAATGTTGCCGGTCCAAGTTTTGTATTTACCTTTTATGTTATATGAACTTTACAGAGGGTGTATACAAAACCTGGACCGGCAATATTTTTCAAATACTGCACAGTCATTAAAAATACACCCTATAGAACACCTATGCCTGGTATCCGTAATAAAATATCCCATAGAGCGCTCAGAATTAAACTTACAGGTCTGCGACCAACTACCTGTCAGAATCGTAAATGATTAAGACTGCAGTAGCACCACTCAGAGAGACACCGACCAGACTGATGTCTGGGCCACAGTCCTGTATTAGCATTGCATGATCAAACATGCAGGCAAGCTCGTTCTCGCTTGGTCGCCTAATAGAACCTGGTCGATGCTGCTGTATTGATTCTACCGGACTGTGACAAATGAAACTTCCCTTCTGTTTTGCATATACAAACATTGGTATTGTGCGTGCGGATTCATTCGTTTTTCTCTGCAGTCTTTGGTATAATGTTGATTTAGTGCGGGGGGTGCACTGCGAGGTAGTTAGCGGCTCAGCGGGTGTTGTTGTTGGTGTTTATAAATCGGTGGGAAGTGGTTTTATTACCACATAGATGTGTGTGAGCTCGTGCTTACACTCCCATACTTACATAAACGTATACACCTACAAGGGACACACACACACACACACACATACACACACACACACGACATATCTCTATATAGACATCAATATATACACGCGCATAGAATGACTAAATACACACGCATAACAACTCGCACTACAGCCATATATACCTCCACATTATCATGTATGCGTTCATGTCTCTCCACAGATCTCGGTCTTTGGTGTTCTGGATCATATCCGCTGATCATATTCTTCCATACCACCGTCTCAGTCCATCCAGCATCATTTCTCTTGGTCGACCTCTCTCTCTTTTCCCATTGATCTTTCCAGTTGTCACGATGATCTCCGATGCCCCTCTTCTCATCACATGACCATTGAATGCTGTTTCTCTATGTCTTATAATTATAAATATTGTTATAGTTCCATTAGCCTCTTTCAGGCAATCATTGTACGTTACTCTGGCAGTCCCAATAACTAGACAAGCTAAACCGCTGCAGTAGTTCATGTATTGACGTCTATTCTTTTAGAAGATGTCAGAAGAAACCATTCACATCAACAGAGACGGGGAGGTGAGATAATGAGACCGAGAAAAAAAAAGCATTGACATTAACAGCAAAAATATGGGGGGGGGGGGAGAACGAACGAACTAACTTTATTTTAAAAGTGTTAAGAATTGTGCACGCAGGCCCGTCTTACATTCTGCCCTTCTATCACTCACTTTCATACATTATTTCATTCATACATCATTCAAAGCTAACAGAGAGCAGCAACAATATGAATGGCATGCCTTATAAAGGCATGGGAAAAATGCGAACATCAAAACTACACGACTCAGTAATATTAGATAATGGTGTGACACTTGTTATTAGCTATGTGGAATATACTAGTCTACCAAAAGGGGATAGGCTGTTATACTAGAGAGAGATAATGATGCGGAGAAAGAAACCATTGACATCTACAGCTGGGGGTGGGGGGGGGGGTGAGACAACGAGACGAGGAAGAAACCATTGACATCAACAGCGAGGAGGAGATGAGTCAGAGAAAGAAACCACTGACATCAACATCGAGGGGAAGATGAGTCAGAGAAAGAAACCACTGACACCAACAGCGAGGAGGAGATGAGTCAGAGAAAGAAACCACTGACATCAACAGCGAGGGGAAGATGAGTCAGAGAAAGAAACCACTGACACCAACAGCGAGGAGGAGATGAGTCAGAGAAAGAAATCATTGACACCAACAGCGAGGAGGAGATGAGTCAGAGAAAGAAACCACTGACATCAACAGCGACGGGGACATGAGATAAAGAGACCATGAAGAAACCATTGACACCAACAGCGAGGAGGAGATGAGTCAGAGAAAGAAACCATTGACACCAACAGCGAGGAGGAGATGAGTCAGAGAAAGAAACCACTGACACCAACAGCGAGGAGGAGATGAGTCAGAGAAAGAAACCACTGACACCAACAGCGAGGAGGAGATGAGTCAGAGAAAGAAACCATTTACACCAACAGCGAGGAGGAGATGAGTCAGAGAAAGAAACCATTTACACCAACAGCGAGGAGGAGATGAGTCAGAGAAAGAAACCACTGACATCAACAGCGAGGAGGAGATGAGTCAGAGAAAGAAACCATTGACACCAACAGCGAGGAGGAGATGAGTCAGAGAAAGAAACCATTGACACCAACAGCGAGGAGGAGATGAGTCAGAGAAAGAAACAATTGACACCAACAGCGAGGATGAGATGAGTCAGAGAAAGAAACCATTGACACCAACAGCGAGGAGGAGATGAGTCAGAGAAAGAAACCACTGACATCAACAGCGAGGAGGAGATGAATCAGAGAAAGAAACCACTGACATCAACAGCGAGGAGGAGATGAGTCAGAGAAAGAAACAATTGACACCAACAGCGAGGAGGAGATGAGTCAGAGAAAGAAACCACTGACATCAACAGCGACGGGGACATGAGATAAAGAGACCATGAAGAAACCATTGACACCAACAGCGAGGAGGAGATGAGTCAGAGAAAGAAACCATTGACACCAACAGCGAGGAGGAGATGAGTCAGAGAAAGAAACCACTGACATCAACAGCGAGGAGGAGATGAGTCAGAGAAAGAAACCACTGACACCAACAGCGAGGAGGAGATGAGTCAGAGAAAGAAACAATTGATACCAACAGCGAGGAGGAGATGAGTCAGAGAAAGAAACCACTGACATCAACAGCGAGGAGGAGATGAGTCAGAGAAAGAAACCATTGACACCAACAGCGAGGAGGAGATGAGTCAGAGAAAGAAACCATTGACACCAACAGCGAGGAGGAGATGAGTCAGAGAAAGAAACAATTGACACCAACAGCGAGGAGGAGATGAGTCAGAGAAAGAAACCATTGACACCAACAGCGAGGAGGAGATGAGTCAGAGAAAGAAACCACTGACATCAACAGCGAGGAGGAGATGAATCAGAGAAAGAAACCACTGACATCAACAGCGACGGGGACATGAGATAAAGAGACCATGAAGAAACCATTGACACCAACAGCGAGGAGGAGATGAGTCAGAGAAAGAAACCACTGACATCAACAGCGAGAAGGAGATGAATCAGAGAAAGAAACCATTGACATCAACAGCGAGGAGTAGATGAGTCAGAGAAAGAAACCATTGACATCAACACGAGGATTAGATGAGTCAGAGAAAGAAACCACTGACACCAACAGCGAGGAGGAGATGAGATAAAGAGACTGCGAAGAAACCATTGACATCAACAGCGAGGGGGAATGTGACATAATAAGACAGAGGAAGAAGCGAGATAGTAAGATAAGAATGGGAAGAAATCTGACCGGCTTGCAATAAGGTATCTGAATGTCGGTTAATGGAATTGCCCAAGCTCTGTTCAGCGAGAAACAAACCTACAGATCACGGCTTACGAATTGTATGTTCTTGTACTGTGGGAAGACCGGCTCTATGGCGAATGTCAGTTAATGGAATTGTCCAAGCTCTGTTCAGCGAGAACCAGCCCTACAGATCACGGCTTACGAATTGTATGCTCTTGTACTGTGGGAAGGCCGGCTCTATGGAGAATGAGCTACGAATGCAATCCGTAATCCCGCATACCGCGTTCGAAAAACAGCTTCGGACGCTTTTAAAGCAGAAAGTCTAGCGTTAGTTTCCTTCTATACAGTTATATAAGTGCCTGTCCTTCAGAAAGCAATGGCGAATAACTGAACGTAAAGTTGCCACGAAATAACGAAAAGTCAAAGAATGATGGGGTAGAATGCGATGTCATGTAAATGACATGCTGCTAACTTAACTGTTGGAAGGAAGTCACGTGGTAGAGTGATCAGCATGCAGGCTGGCCGGCCGGTGGTCATGTGGTCGAATCCACACTCAGGCAGATGGTTGTTTAATAAACCTGGCTCCCAGGTCGACTCAGCCTTAACCTATTATCAAGAAATGACCTGGCAAGAAAAGACGGCCGATGGATATTGGGCACATCAGCCACCCAGTGCCGGTTGGTCTATACAAATAAAGGGGCTAGCCTTATCCCCAATACACCCCCAGGAATATAACAATAAAGGGACTATCCTTATCCCCAATACGCCTAAAAAATATACAAATAAAGGGACTAGCCTTATCCCATTACACCTTAAGGAATATAAAAAAAATAAAGGGACTAGCCTTATCCCCAATACGTCTCAAGGAATATAAAATGGGAAATTTAGTAAATATCTTTTACAGGACCTCACAGTCAGCCCCATAACTTTTTTGGTTGTTTGTGATGTCTCTGGCAAGTTTACATTCAGTAGTTTGCCACTGCTTTCTAAACCTTCGTATGAAAACCAGCACAAGGCGCATTCAAGTTGATGTTCGCGCCCTCTGATGGTATTACCCGGCAAGATTGATAGCCCCGCATAAATGTTTAATGTGACGCCTCTGACAGCAACAACTACAACAATCGATGAAACAACAACAACATCATTAATATACAACAAGAAGCAACAACATCATTAATACAAACAGGAAGCATCTGAAACCAGGAACAAAACGATAACAAGCATGCAGTGATATCGCAGGCAAACGAATACAAAGACGATAGTGAACAAAACACAGAAATAACACAAAAACGGGCATAAGAATAATTCACGAATCTAGACAAAAACACTAGGAACATTTTTACTAAATAAATGATTGCTAATTCATCCTTATCGAATCATTGACAATTAGCAGACAAGCGAGGAATCACGAGGAAGCTGCGGAGATGTAATTTCATCGAAAAAGTTATGAGAACACCGTGGACAGATAGAAAGATCAATGAAAATATCCCGAAAGAAGTTAACTCATAAACATAACTATTTATTCACATTAGAATAAGACAGCTCCATTGTTTGGAAATGCCATTAAAATAAGAAAGCTGGAATATGTTGTCCCAAAGGGAAGGTTGGAGGGGAAGAGAGGGAGGGAGAGACCAAGAGAGAAGATGCTTGGCAGTTTGACATCATGGCCTGGAAGAACGTCAGTATCAGAAATGATTAGCACCACGAGAAAGGTAGAGGTAGTCTGATACCCAAAGGTCCCTAGTCGACAGACATGATCGCACACGCCGCACGGAATGTAAGAAGAATAATTCAACCTGACACTTTTGTTTCCTATTTTTACGAATAGGTGGCACATCTTCCCCTTCATCATCTTTCTTCTACCCAATCGACATCTTCCCCTTCATCATCTTTCTTCTACCCAATCGACATCTTCCCCTTCATCATCTTTCTTCTACCCAATCGACATCTTCCCCTTCATCATCATCTTTCTTCTACCCAATCGACATCTTCCCCTTCATCATCTTTCTTCTACCCAAACGACATCTGTCCCTTCAACATCTTTCTTCTACCCAATCGACATCTTCCCCTTCATCATCTTTCTTCTACCCAAACGACATCTTCCCCTTCATCGTCTTTCTTCTACCCAATCGACATCTTCCCCTTCATCATCTTTCTTCTATCCAAACGACATCTGTCCCTTCAACATCTTTCTTCTACCCAATCGACATCTTTCCCTTCATCATCTTTCTTCTATCCAAACGACATCTTCCCCTTCATCATCTTTCTTCTACCCAATCGACATCTTCCCCTTCATCATCTTTCTTCTACCCAATCGACATCTTCCCCTTCATCATCTTTCTTCTACCCAATCGACATCTTCCCCTTCATCATCATCTTTCTTCTACCCAATCGACATCTTCCCCTTCATCATCTTTCTTCTACCCAAACGACATCTTCCCCTTCATCATCTTTCTTCTACCCAATCGACATCTTCCCCTTCATCATCTTTCTTCTATCCAAACGACATATGTCCCTTCAACATCTTTCTTCTACCCAATCGACATCTTCCCCTTCATCATCTTTCTTCTATCCAAACGACATCTGTCCCTTCAACATCTTTCTTCTACCCAATCGACATCTTCCCCTTCATCATCTTTCTTCTACCCAAACGACATCTTCCCCTTCATCATCTTTCTTCTACCCAATCGACATCTTCCCCTTCATCATCTTTCTTCTATCCAAACGACATATGTCCCTTCAACATCTTTCTTCTACCCAATCGACATCTTCCCCTTCATCATCTTTCTTCTATCCAAACGACATCTGTCCCTTCAACATCTTTCTTCTACCCAATCGACATCTTCCCCTTCATCATCTTTCTTCTATCCAAACGACATCTGTCCCTTCAACATCTTTCTTCTACCCAATCGACATCTTTCCCTTCATCATCTTTCTTCTACCTAAACGACATCTTTACCTTCAACATTTTTCTTATACCTAAGAGACATCTTCCCCTTCAACATCTTTCTTCTTTTTTCTTCCCAACTGCTATCTTCACCTTCAACATCTTTTTTCTTTCTTCTACCAAAATGACATATTCCCCCTTCAACATCTTTCTTCTTTCTTCTTCCCAAACGACATCTTCCCCCTCAACATCTTTCTTCTACCCAAACGACATATTCCTCTTCAACATCTTTTTTCTATTCAGACATCATCTTCGCCTTCAACATCTTTCTTCTATCTAAACGACGTCTTGCCCTACAACATCTTTCTTCTACCTAAACGACGTCTTGCCCTACAACATCTTTCTTCTACCTAAACGACGTCTTGCCCTTCAACATCTTTCTTCTATTCAGACATCATCTTCGCCTTCAACTTCTTTCTTCTACCTAAACGACGTCTTGCCCTACAACATCTTTCTTCTACCTAAACGACGTCTTGCCCTACAACATCTTTCTTCTACCTAAACGACGTCTTGTCCTACAACATCTTTCTTCTACCTAAACGACGTCTTGCCCTACAACATCTTTCTTCTATCTAAACGACGTCTTGCCCTACAACATCTTTCTTCTACCTAAACGACGTCTTGCCCTACAACATCTTTCTTGTATCTAAACGACGTCTTGCCCTTCAACATCTTTCTTCTATCTAAACGACGTCTTGCCCTACAACATCTTTCTTCTATCTAAACGACGTCTTGCCCTACAACATCTTTCTTCTACCTAAACGACGTCTTGCCCTACAACATCTTTCTTCTATCTAAACGACGTCTTGCCCTACAACATCTTTCTTCTATCTAAACGACGTCTTGCCCTACAACATCTTTCTTCTATCTAAACGACGTCTTGCCCTACAACATCTTTCTTCTATCTAAACGACGTCTTGCCCTACAACATCTTTCTTCTATCTAAACGACGTCTTGCCCTACAACATCTTTCTTCTATTCAGACATAATCTTCGCCTTCAACTTCTTTCTTCTACCTAAACGACGCCTTGCCCTACTTCATCTTTCTTCATCCCAAACACTATCTTCATGTTCAACATCTTTCTTCTTCCCAAACGCTATCTCCACCTTCAACATCTTTCTTCTACCCAAACGAATCTTGAAGTTTCAATCATATTTTCTCTCGGGTCAATCAATTTGTCGAAAAAATATACCTTTAAGCAATAAATTGGTTTTATTTTCCGCCCAGAACGAGGGAAACTCACAAACGAATCATCTACATTCTCTTTTTTACTTTAATTTCATTCCGTTTTTGGTGACAGATATAGAGTGTTGGAATTAATCCTTGTTACCTTTGCTAAACGCTAGAATGAATCTATTTCCGTTGACAGACGCTAAAATTAATCCTTATTACTGCTGCTAGATGCTAGAATTAATCATTATCACCGCTGTGGACGCTAGAATTAATCTTTATCACCGTAGCTAGCCGCTAGAATGGATGCTATACAATAGATTCTTCAATCCTTCCGAAGAAACCTAACGTTCCGAAGCAGGAACATGTCCGTGATGTGCTAATACTATCACATTCTGTACATGGATGACAGTTCTTTCCCTCTCATAGCGAGCGACGGGCCCAGGAAACGAACCCTCGTCCCAGAAATGTGTTGCTAAGTTGACAAATCACAACATACAAACATGGGGAAGACACTTCAATGACTATATTGAGGCATGTAATGTAGTCACTATAATGTCTTTTCTGTGTTTATATGTTGTATCTTATGTATTTGTCTGCTGATGAAGGCAAATCCCCGCAACGTCCAATGTTTTCGGTAATTGTGTTCTGTAAAGCTGCATTACATAATGTTATGTTATATACACGAGCTGAGAAAGCATAAGAGTCATAAGAATACCGTTTCCGGAACCGGGTCGTCAGCACTGCCGTAATGTACAGGTCTTTTCTGCACTCCTAAGACATAAGGAGCTTGTGGAGTTAGACCCATATTTGTATAGACCAGAAAGTCTTCAGTCGGTGATGTGATCGGCATCATGCCCGCCGCCTTTGCTTCCCAAGGATTTTCCTGGTACCTGGTTTAGAATGGCTCGATTATTTTTAAAGAATTCGAAACCACCCTAACGTGCATTGAACCAAAGATATCCGGCTACACAACCGCAAGGGAGCGCCGTGGCTGAGAGGTTACGACTTAAGTTCAGACGGTATCCATCTTTTAGAGCGTAGTGCTGGAGATCAAATGATATAATACGTCCCCCTGATCCCGGACAGTGAGGACTGATACCTCGTCTTTTGATAAGGGTTGAAAGTCTGGTGGTCCTGTGTGTAAGTTGTGCATGTTTTCTAATTCCACAGCAACTGGAAATAGCAGAGTACGCCTTTAGATTGCTGCCCTGGCATAACTATTAGGTAAGAACACCCTAATAACAGTCAAAAAGAGCCCGTTACCTTTGATGGGGTAGCGGGGGTAGGGGTATTCTCTATCAAAGGAGAGGTAAGGTGCCTCCTTCCCTCCGCTAGCCTACGAGACACCCTTGGGCAAGGTGGAGTACCCGTTTAGCCCCCCGATCAGGTTTACGTGAAGCCATGGGTGCAGGTGGTGGATGAAGTTGAAGAGCAGCAAACAGATAGTTGTAGGTTATGGTCTCCAGCTTCACGACAGTAGGCAGAGGGTCTCTTTTTTGGGAGACAATGGCTACGGTCATCGACCAGTATGGTCACTGCTAGGAAGGAAAGCATTGGCAAACTACCTTCTTTACAGATGCCAGGAATATCGTGTACTGCAGTCTTACCGTCATCAGGCGACTGAGTGGGAAAGAATATCGACATTGAAAGTAGGAACTTGGACTGTAAGAACTATGAGTGGGGATGGAAAATTTGATAACATTAAGAATGAAATGAGAAGATTAAATATTAACCTGTTAGGTATATGTGAGACCAGATGGACAGGAATGGGCATTATAATATCTGAGGAATATAGAATAATCTATTCTGGTGGAGAGAAACAACAGCGAGGAGTAGCAATTAAAATGGATAAAGAGAGAGCAAAATCGATCAAAGGATATTAAACTGTATCAGACAGAGTGTTACTGGTGAAGTTGAGTGGAAGACCTTTTGATGTCAACGTCATTCAGGTTTATGCACCAACAGCAGACAGTAGTGATGACAGCATCGAACAGTTAGTATAATGAGCCACATCACGAAGATTCTGATGAGAATTATCATGCAAAGAGTCAGGAAGAAAATACAACCCAAAATAGGAGAAGAACAATGTGGGTTTGTAGAAGGCAAGGGCACAGTAAATGCTGTGTATATACTGAGAACATTAATTGAACATTTTATAGAAGTAAACAAAGATCTATATCTTTGCTTTATTGGCTTCACAAAGGCTTTCGATAATGTGAGACATGTCAACGTGATAAGGATGCTTGAAGATCTACAAATTGATGGAAAAGTCCGTAGACTTGTAAAAAACATATATTGGAAACAACAAGCTGCCATCAGAATTGATAACAATGTAGGTGAAAATCAGCCAATTAAGAGAGGTGTGAGACAGGGATGTGTAATGTCTCCAGATCTGTTTTCCCTGTACAGTGAAAATATTTTCAGAAATATAGAAGATATTGAAGGAATCAACATTGGGGGACGATACATCAATAACATTAGATATGCAGATGATACAGTCTTGATGGAGACAATGAACAGCACTTGCAAAATTTAGTAGATGCGGTTGTGGCACACAGTAAACAACTAGAGTTAGAACTGAATATTAATAAGGCACACATTATAGTCGACACTGGGAAGAAGGAAATACCACAACGTGATATACGGGTAAATGGGCATATTATTAAGCAAGTGAGTCGATACAGTTATCTCGGCACAGTCATAACATCTGATGGGAGATGTCTTGAAGAGATTAGAACAAGAATTGCCATTGTGAAGGTAGCCTTTTGCAAGATGAAAAACATACTGACAAATAAAAAGATATCAATTGAAACGAGAAAAAGAGTGTTGCAGTGCTACATAGATCATATACTTTTGTACGGATGTGAAGCGTGGACAATAAGCAGTCAAGCTGAAAAACAGCTGATGGCTGTAGAAATGTAGTTTCTGAGGAAAATGCAAAGAATACCATGGACAGACAGAAAAATGAACAAGTTCTTCAAGAAACAAATGAAGATCGTAAACTGATTAGAGACATTAGACGTAGACAGTCACAATTTTTGGGCATGTTATGAGAAGAAATGAATTGGAGAACTTGGTGACAACTGGCAAGATCGAAGGGAAGAGACCAAGGGGAAGACCGAGAAGCAAATACCTGGATGGCTTGGCCACGTGGCATGGTCGAGACTGGAACACGGGGCTGATCAACGATTCTGGTGATCGAGTGAGATGGCAGAATATGACCGCCCAAGCTTATCGGCATGGCACATGATGGATGAATGGACCTTGGATGGAATATGTCTAGAGGAAGCAAACCAAGCTCAAATGAATTCGGAAATGGAATAGACTGACTGGTGGCGTGCATATCTAAGTGTACGGAGAGTCCTCGGGAGAACAATGACGACAAAGCAGATACGTGGAACAAGGTAACTTTACATGACCTGCGGCCGGAGATGACCTTACACCAAAGAGACGAGAGATTAACTTAGACCAAAGAGACACTATGTTAACTTACACCAAAGACAGGAGAGATTACCTTACACCAAAGACAGGAGAGATTACCTTACACCAAAGAGACATAAGATTATTTTACACAAATGAGACGCGAGATTACTTTACACCAATGAGATGAGAGATTACCTTACACTGAAGTAACGTGACATTACCTTACATCAAAGAGACACGAGATTAACTTACACCAATTAGATTAGGGATTACCTTGAAACCAAGGAGACGAGAAATTACCTTACACCAATGAATGTAGAGAATACCTTAGTTAGTTAGTTAGTTAGTTAGTTAGTTAGTTAGTTAGTTTAGTTAGTTTAGTTAGTTAGTTAGTTAGTTAGTCAGTCAGTCAGTCAGTTTAGTTTAGTTAGTTAGTTAGTTAGTTAGTTAGTTAGTTAGTTAGTTAGTTAGTTAGTTAGTTAGTTAGTTAGTTAGTTAGTTAGTTAGTTAGTTAGTTAGTTAGTTAGTTAGTTAGTAGGTAGTCGACAGATCATCCTCATTGCACACCGAACCAGTCAGTCCATAAGTGCTCGGATCCCATCCTCAGCAAATTCCGCAGCGTGTAGCGGCTCACTACATCAGTTTTGTGTTGGTTTATTACTCTTCTTTGGCTTCCTGCTGAATATTCTTGTTTGGTCAGTCCTCTTTTAACTTGCTGTTCTCGCAACCTGACCATGGTTGTAGATCCCCAGTCACCGCTTGGTTCTCGTAAACGACTTACTTCTCGTAGAGCATTCAGAATGTCTGCCTGGTCCATGGCTCGTCCGCCTTCCATATTAGCCCTACCTGCTATTCTGTCAGCCTGCTCATTCCCGTGTACACCCGCATGCCCTGGCACGAAGATGAAACTAATCTTTGCCAGCCGAGACTGCCCCAGACGTCTCACTCCTCGGACGACCGATCCATTCGTGTAAATGACATCATCCTCTAAAGAATTATTGATGGTCAGAGCCTGTACTTCCGCCTCCACAGCAACTGGATTTTCTTGTCTGCATTTCCTGTCTAGTTGGATGCACACTGAAAAGGATGTACAGAAATATGTTGGCACTTGTACCCACTCCTCGACAGGTTCTAAGTCTTCAAGTGAATACACCTGTTGAAGAATGTCTTCGGCTTGACCCATCCACGACATTCCTATTTTTAACCTGCTGCCCTTTACCTTCTTAATCTCGTTATGCAGTGGATGATGTTATGTTTGCGTTGACTCTGATATAGTCACGTGCTTGACAAATTTGTTTTCTGGCCCTCATGGTTGGAAAAATCAAGAAGGTAGCACATCGCCCTGCATACTGTATCTCTTCTACACCCAAGAATAATGCGCATAGCTTCATTCTGTATCATTTTCATCCTTTCTATCTGCTTATGGCTGAGAGTCAGGTTCGTCGTTGCATACTCCAAAACAGAAAGGACCAGACCCTGGCAAAGAAGACATAGATGGCGCGCTCACAGTTTGCAGCGCAGCCAAACCCCACTTGGCCTTTGTTATTACCTGGTCTATGTGCTAAGTATAAGCTAGGCTTCCATCAAATCGTATCCCCAGTTAATTCATTGCCTGCATTCTTTTCACCGTCTCTGAACCGAGATTTACAGTTGGCGTTCGGATGGTGACAATATGGTTATTCAAAGACAACCATGACACTGTTGCCTTTGTTGGGTTGACCATTGCCCGAGCCTCAACACACCAAGTGCTTATGCGATTGAGTTCGGTTTGCAGTTTCACAGCAACCTGCTCTCTATCTTTAACCCTGACGATACACTAAAACAACGTCGGCATATGACAATGTCCTCCCCGGTCCTATGATTTGCTCGCTGGTGATTCTCATAGTGAAGGCGTTTAACAGCACCGGAGATAATGGTGATCCCTGTGGTTGGCCAGGATATATTGTTTAGAGATTACCTTACACCAAAGAAACACGAGAGTACCTTGCATCAAAGAGACGCCAGTTTACACCACAAAGAGGAGAAATTATCTTACGCCCAAAAATAAAACAACAAAAAACCCCGATGCAAAGAAGTCGATACTCTTGTCTTCTGAACCATTTTTATACACCTCTATATCTGTAAATGTCGTTTTAACCCTAACACACAAACAAAGCCTGCTCATTCCATTTTAAACGTCATTCCCTAACATAAAACACAGCACCAAAAAATTCCTCAGGAATCATTTTTACCATAATGATATAAAGCAGATTACCCTGGCATGTCCCAAAGGAAGAATTGTGTTTTTAAGATCATAATAAGCTAAGATCACACTTTCATGAGTGAATTATATTCCAGAATGTGTTATTGTTAAATGTAGAATAACTCAGGCAAATGCAGAATTTTAATAGAAGAGCAATATTCTCTGCAATCTTTGCAAATCGGGGTGAGGAAAAGAATTCTTAAGAGCTATATTGAGCGAATCCTGATGTACGGAAGCGAATCATGGACAATTAGCAGCCAAGTTAGGACTATACTGAAGCTGTGGTGATGTGTATTTCTAAAAGAATTATAAGAACAGAGCAAACAGGTAGAAAGGGTAATGAATATGTCTTACAAGAAATTAGCTCACAAGAAGACGATTCATTCAATTTTCCATCCATCCATCATGTGCCATGCCGATAAGCGTGGGCGGCCATGTTTTGCCATCTCACTCGATCACCAGAGTCGTGGATCAGCTCAGTGTTCCTGTATATCCATGCCACGTGGCCAAGCCATCCAGGTATTTACTTCTCGAACTTCCCCTTAGTCACTTCTCTTCGATCTTGCCAGTTGTCACCAAGTTCTCCTACTCATTTCTTGTCATATCATGCCCAAAAAATTTTGACTGTCTACGTCTAATGACACCAATCAGTTTACGATCTTCATTTGTTTCTTGAAGAACTTGTTCATTGGTTTTTCTGGCTGCCCGTGGAATTCTTTGCATTTTCCTCATAAACCATATTTCCACAGCCTTCAGATGTTTTTCAGCTTGACTGCTTATTGTCCACGCTTTACATCCATACAAAAGTACAGGTTCTATGTAGCACTTCAACATTCTTTTCTTGTTTCAGTTGATATCTTTTTATTGGTCAGTATGTTTTTCATCTTGCAAAAGGCTACCTTCGCAATGGCAATTCTTGTTCTAATCTCTTCAAGGCAACTCACATCAGTTTTATCATCGACTTAAAGCAGCACACAATTCACATTAATCATTTGTACCATTCCTGGCTGCTAAAACTAATAATATAAATCAAATTATTCTTGCGTTTCCGAAAGGAAGACTTATGTTTTTAAGTTCACAGCAAACTGAACCCACACTAGGGTGAGTGAGTTCTATTCCAGAATGTGTTAGCGTGCTAGTCCAGACGCGAACTGAGGCGAGAGATTAGGACTGGGGGTGATTGCTTTCTTGCACAGCTAATCAACGTACTCCAACAGGGAAATGGCACTATGTAGGAGTTACCTTGAGGCTCGGTGTTTTTACTTCGTGGCGAAGTGGTTAAACTATTCGATTCGTGTTCTGAACAATGTGGGTTCGTTTTCAATATTCGTCATTCGCTACGAGAGTGCAGTTTTTGAGGAGATCCGTAGGGGTCGCCGTGAAGGCTAGTGAGTTCGTGCACTGAGTTACATCGTCAGGTGGCTAGTTGCTAGACGTAGAGAGACCGAGCTACATATATGGTATAAAAACCAAGTCAGTATGCCGAAATGGATAATAGCGCTCGTTCTTCCACTTCCGGTGTGCTGATACCGAGGTGGCGGGTTCAAATCCTAGACCTGTCGATCGAACTAAAATGTTGACTTCTCGCCCTTGACTTGGGGACGTAAATTACAAGTACTTCAGAAGTCGGAAATGGTTCGACACTTAAAGGCCAGACGGACACATAATCAGACTGCTCCTGGTATCATTAGTATTGGGACTCTTCGCTGGCTGTTGCAGATGAGGACGGGGCACATATGGGAATGTCTCGAGTGTTGTGATGTCTGTTCTTGACTCAACTCAACTCAACTCAACTCAAATCATTGTCTTGGCATTCTGGCAGTGGCTTTATGCATAGTGTGCCTGTGCGGGCTGTTAGTTTGTCGAGTCTCTTGTCTGGTCCACTTTTCACGTGGGGCAGTGAGTAGCATTTTGTGTGATATTCTCTGACACAGGAACGGAGCATAATGGGTCGACCCTTTGCCGTGATGTTGAAACCGCGACTAACTAACTAACACCTCAACTCAACTCATTCATGCTACATTCTCTAAACTTTCTGTTCTTGAATGCATCCACACTATTCATGATTTATCTCTTGCTTGCTAGTTTCATTACTTCCTTCGTTCGCTAGAGAGCCTCCGTGGCGAAGTGGCGTAGTGGTCTGCCTCGCGCTCCGAAGGTTGTGGGTTCGATTCCGACCTGCGCCATTTCGTTCACGAGTATAATTTTCTCTGAGACTGGCTGGGGCTACGGAGTTCGTGATTTGTGCGACGGTTCCGGCAGTTCGTCCCGCGGAAAGAGGCCGGGCCATGTGGGATCAAACTTGGGGCAATGAAGTCGATTCCCATGCTTTTTAAACCTTGGTTTGCTAGTATACATAATTTCATCGTGTTTGTTAACGTTGTTGTTCTGTTATGGTTTTATTTGGTTTGTTGTTGCTGCTGCTGCTGCTGTTGTCGCTGTCGTTGTTGTTGTTATTTTTGTTGCTGCTGCTGCTGCTGTTGTGGCTGTTATTGTTGTTGTTGCTGCTGCAGTTGTTGTTGTTGTTGTTGGTATTGTTGCTGTTGTTGTTGTTGCTACTGTTGTTGTTTCTGTTGTTCTTGTTGTTGTTGATATTGTCGTCGTCGTTGTTGTTGATGTTGATGTTGTGGGGATACTGCATGCCTGAAATTTTTGTCTATTATCAGCCTAATTTGTCCACGTGGATGACATGATAAGAGCGCTCCATCTCTTAAACTTCCGGTGCACTGACCACAGAGTAGCGGGATCAATCTCTAGATCGGTCAGTTGGAATTAAATGTTGGCTTCTTGTTCAGACAGAATTAGCAAACTGCTGAACGTACAATAGCCAGAAAATCAGCTTCGGGTATATTCTGCAAAAGATATGCAGCATTTTATTGTTCAACATACGTAGTACATATTTCTGTTCGTTTTGAGCGTTCATCGAGAAAATGTTATGCTTTAAGTTTTCTTTTTCTGATATAGTGTTTATTGGGTACATTCATCAACTCCCGTCTTTAATTCTCTCTCTCTCTCTCTTTCTCTCTCTCTCTCTCTATCTATCTATATATCCGTCCGTCCGTCCGTCCGTCCGTCCGTCCGTCCGTCCGTCCGTCCGTCCGTCCGTCCGTCCGTCCGTCCGTCCGTCCGTCCGTCCGTCCGTCCGTCCGTCCGTCCGTCCGTCCGTCCGTCCGTCCGTCCGTCCGTCCGTCCGTCCGTCCGTCCGTCCGTCCGGCCGGCCGGCCGGCCGGCCGGTCGGTCGGTCGGTCGGTCGGCCGGCCGGCCGGTCGGTCGGTCGGTCGGTCGGTCGGTCGGTCGGTCGGTCGGTCGGTCGGTCGGTCGGTCGGTCGGTCGGTCGGTCGGTCGGTCGGTCGGTCGGTCGGTCGGTCGGTCGGTCGGTCGGTCGGTCGGTCGGTCGGTCGGTCGGTCGGTCGGTCGGTCGGTCGGTCGGTCGGTCGGTCGGTCGGTCGGTCGGTCGGTCGGTCGGTCGGTCGGTCGGTCGGTCGGTCGGTCGGTCGGTCGGTCGGTCGGTCGGTCGGTCGGTCGGTCGGTCGGTCGGTCGGTCGGTCGGTCGGTCGGTCGGTCGGTCGGTCGGTCGGTCGGTCGGTCGGTCGGTCGGTCGGTCGGTCGGTCGGTCGGTCGGTCGGTCGGTCGGTCGGTCGGTCGGTCGGTCGGTCGGTCGGTCGGTCGGTCGGTCGGTCGGTCGGTCGGTCGGTCGGTCGGTCGGTCGGTCGGTCGGTCGGTCGGTCGGTCGGTCGGTCGGTCGGTCGGTCGGTCGGTCGGTCGGTCGGTCGGTCGGTCGGTCGGTCGGTCGGTCGGTCGGTCGGTCGGTCGGTCGGTCGGTCGGTCGGTCGGTCGGTCGGTCGGTCGGTCGGTCGGTCGGTCGGTCGGTCGGTCGGTCGGTCGGTCGGTCGGTCGGTCGGTCGGTCGGTCGGTCGGTCGGTCGGTCGGTCGGTCGGTCGGTCGGTCGGTCGGTCGGTCGGTCGGTCGGTCGGTCGGTCGGTCGGTCGGTCGGTCGGTCGGTCGGTCGGTCGGTCGGTCGGTCGGTCGGTCGGTCGGTCGGTCGGTCGGTCGGTCGGTCGGTCGGTCGGTCGGTCGGTCGGTCGGTCGGTCGGTCGGTCGGTCGGTCGGTCGGTCTGTTTATTTTTGTGACATTATTCTCTCTCTGCGTGCGTGCGTGCGTGTGCGCGCGCGCGTGTATGTGTGTGGGTGTGTGAGTGTGTGTGTGAGTGTGTTTGTGTGTGTGTGTGTGTGTGTGTGTGTGTGTGTGTGTGTTGTTCTCTGCCCTTTTCTTCCATTATCTCTCTGCTACAAAACTTTTATGACTGCTCCATTCACAAATGAAAGGGCAACGTTGGCCTACAAGGTTACAAACAAACTCGCTAATGCACCACGTTAAAATACAAAGCAAAATGGAACGTGAGATAGTTCTGTTTGTATTGCTGTTGTCTGATATATTTTTTTAGAATTGATAATCTTGTGTAACGTTAGTGTCTGACATCATGAAGATGAAACATGGCGAAATATTTTAAATATACCTGTTTCATAGCAACATTGCAATAATAGAATGTAATGAATGTGGATGGGTAAGACTAGTGAAAATAGAACATTATATCGTAATATTCATTGTCGTTGGAGGACATAATATAAATAACCTACGGTATGCTGATGACACTGTCTTGATAGCAACAAGTCACAAGGAACTACAGGAAATTATAGATACAATGATTATAGTGGTTTAAGAGCAGTGCAAGCGTTCTAAAATTCCCCGCCGTACGAGTGGAAGGTCAAAATCTGCGTAGAAGATTTGGACACAAATCGCATTGCGTTGATTTCGATGGTATAAACATCGATCGAGCAGAAAGCAATAAATAAACTACGAAAATCACAAACATCCAAAAGTACTTTGGTTGATTGCAAAGTCATGTAAAAAATATGCAACTAACGTTAATATCTTCTACTGGGAGACCAGAGACAACACGTCAACTAACTTTAATATCTTCTACTGGGAGACCAGAGACAGCACGTCAACTAACTTTAATATCTTTTACTGGCGGATAAGACACAACACGTCAACTAACAACTGCTATAAATAACCTGTAATGAGAGAATAGACACATTATGTGCAAAGATAAGAATGATATTATAAGAATATTTTTCTTCATCATCTTCTTTAGGCCATTATTCCCTATTGGGTGGGACATGGGTCGTCAACCAACTGTCTCTCCTATCCTTAGTTGTCCCATGTAGCTCCTTCAATGTCCTCCATATATTATTCGTTTCTCTCTCTACTTCTATTCTACGCATTTTATTAGTCTTCCAATATTTCTTTCGACTTGTGGATTCCATGCAATGGCATTTCTAGTTATACTATTCTCAGGTTTTCTCAATGTACGTTCTGTCCGGCGAGAGCGTTCTCTCTTCACCTTTTTATTCGCTAATATTTGTCTAGTCCCTCCCCCCCCCCCCCCCCCATGAGCCCCACATTGGTGATTGTAGACATTTTATTTTGCCCAGGCGGCAATGAATGACTATGTTACATATCTTTTAATAACGAAGACACAAACAATAGATTGCACGATTTATTGCCTGGCATATTTCTCTGCATCTCGTCAGGTACACGCTGAAGGAATCACACAACATAAAGTAAAGCACAGTAATTAGATAAATCCTTCAAGCTCAAATGCACACATTTTCGTACAGTAATTTCAATTGTCTACCAAGGTAATTTTAAACTAACTATCATGTCTTTCTGTTTGCACAAAACTGGCTTATGCAGACTAATCATGATGGATTCTGCGACCTCTTACTGGCGACTATTTTATGTGTTAAACAACACACGAAACGCATTGTCTCTATCAATCACGTGACCGGTTTCCAACATGTGGCATCCAATCGATGACGAAGGAGGTTTATGGTGTGTAGGTTTGGCCACGTTCCGATCATCTGTGTATTTTATTCTGTCAATATAATTGGGTATTTACCTGACGAGATGCAGCGAAATATGTGCAAGGCAATAAATCGTGCAATCTATTGTTTGTGTCTTCGTTATTTTACGTTTATTAATAATCGGTTTAGTTGTTTCTGTATATTTCTGATGAAAACATAATAAATGGAAGGTGTAGTTTACAGCGACAATGAAATATGTTTGAAAGTGTAAGAGAAAGGGTAATAAAAATACAGATCAATTCAGAAAGGAAAGTAACAAGATGTATAAAATACGATAGCTCTCGTTTTAAATCTGTATATGTCTCATTATAAATAACAGTCCTTCAAGAGACACATGAAAAACGGAGATTCATTGGGGAAATTGGACGTAGACAGTCAATATTTTTTGGACATGTTATGAGGACGAATAGGCGGAAAATTTAGTCACAACTGGCAAGCTTCATGGGAAGAGAGCAAGAGGAAGACAAAGTGAGATGGTATAGCAGCATGGCATGGTCGGGACAAAAACACGGACCTTATTCTCGAGAATCTGGTGATCGTGTGAGATGGCGAACTGTCACTGTCCACGCCTGTAGGCATGGCATTTGATGATAATGTCTTATTATTCCTGTGTTTATACTATTCCTGATTTTTCTCTTTCTCTCACTTTCCTACTCTCTTCCATTCTCCCGTTCTGTCTCTCTCTCTCTCTCTCTCTCTCTCTCTCTCTCTCTATTCCTCTCTCTCTCTCTCTCTCTCTTTCTTTTTCTTCCCCTCTCTCCCTTTTTACTTTTCTCCCCCCTCCCCTCTTACTCCCTCTCTCTGCCTCTATGCCTCCCTCTCTGTCTCCCTCTCTCTATCTCCCTCTCAATATCTTCCTATCTCCCTCTCTATATCTCCCTATCACTCTCCTCTCTCTCTATCTCCCCGTCTCCCTCTCTCTCTCTCTCTCTCTCTATCTCGCTCTTTATCTCCCGCTCTATCTTGTCTATCTCTTTCTATGTCTCCCTATCTCGATCTCTCTCTCTCCTTCTCTCTCTATCTCCCTCTCTCTCTCCGTATCGCCCTATCTCACTCTCTGTATCTCCCTCTCTATCTCATTCTCTCTCTCTTCCTTCCACCTCTCTCTACCTCCCTCTATCCCCTCACTCTCCCCTCCCTCTCTCTTTCAAGCTTCGCGAATGAAACACCCGCCACTTTATTCCCCATCATGCGCTTCTGTGGCACTTTCTGTTTCCGGTCCACCATATTTACCAAACACGCCGCTCCACAACCTGCGGTCCACGCCGAACTAACAAACAAGACACAACAGACAAGTGTCTGTCTAGACCAAACACAGATATCCAATCAATTGTATGAACATTTCTTGCCCTAATTCGAAAGCTGATATACAAAATGGGAGAGCCTGTCATGAACTTCTGGTCTCCTGCTGGGTCGCATTTGTCTGCTCCTGGCAGACATTATCTCTAGAGGTAGACGAGTGGTCTAAATATGTCTGAGAAGGCGTTTAAGGAAGGTTGTGCGCCAATTAGGATTGTTAAGTGCGAAAATATGTTATCGAGAAAACACAGATTAGCGCAATTTGTGGAATCTGATATCTTCAGTAAGGAATACAACGTTTTTCGCTTGTCTCGTTACACTACCAGACGGAATCAGAGGATAGGAAAGATTTTATAAAGTAAACAAAACAGGGTGCTTTAGCAGTATCAGAAAACCTTTTAGAAGTGATTTCTAGACGTTATGTGATAGCTGTGTTGAAATTGGATGTGGTGACAATCTCCATTCTATATGAGATGTGGTGACAATCTACATTCTATATGAGATGTGGTGACAATCTCCATTCTATATGAGATGTGGTGACAATCTCCATTCTATATGAGATGTGGTGACAATATCCATTGTATTTGAGATGTGGTGAAAATCTCCATTCTATATGAGATGTGGTGACAATCTCCGTTCTATATGAGATGTGGTGAAAATCTCCATTCTATATGAGATGTGGTGACAATATCCATTGTATATGAGATGTATTGACAATCTTCATACGTCATGTGATGTGGTGAAAATGTCCTTTCTCTGTCCGGTTTCTATCCTCTATCTAGAGCAGTGGTTATCAACCATTTTTGGCCCATGCATCCCTTCACCATATGTTCAGAACGTATTCCCCCCTTCCGTATTTCTTCCCTATAACCCCCCCCCCCCCCCACACACACACACACACACAGTATACGTAATTTTAACAACATATACTAGAACAAGCCTAGACGTCTACATAAAACGTTATTTGCAGGTCTACTTACGTTATAAATAAAATTTAGAAGGGCGAGAAGTACAGAACCGTAAAGTATGGCGGGAAAACAATATCAAGTAATCGGTTCTTGTATTAATGCGATCTTGAAATAACACAGACAGATAGACAGTCGGACGGACGCGTGGACAGACAGAAGGACAGTCGGACGGACGGACGGACGAACGGACGGACGGACAGACAACTGGACGGATGGGCAGACAACTGGACGGACGGACAGACAACTGGACGGACGGGCAGACGGACGGATGGCTGGAAGGATGAATGAATGGATGAATGGATAGATCGATCGATCGATGGAAGGGTGGATGGATCGATTGATCGATCAAAGGATAGGCAGACAGGCAGGCAGGCAAACATAAAGACAGAACGAACGAACGAACGATCTTTTTCTTCAAAGGGTAATAAATCGGGCACGCAGGCCCGTCTTACATTCGGCCCTTCCAATTACTCATCTTTCATTCATCATTTGTGAATGTTACATATAAATAGGAAAACAAAACATTGTCAAATGGATTTTGTAAACATAAACAATGTATATTACCATGTTATAAGACAGGCAGAACCACGTACACACGCATATTCATAAACATACACGCATTCGTACATACCTGCTGTGAAGTTGGAACTGCGACTAACTAATACTTACATCATTTGCACAAACTCTCACAGTCATGCACACACTCAATAACATAAAAATACACACTCTCCCGCATACATTGCATGCATGTACACATACCCACACAAACATATGCACATACATACACTAACATACACATTTATACACACACTTACACACACACGCACATACACACATACACACACATCATACATATCACACACACATCCATATACACACATACACACAAACACCCACACATATACAAACATACACACATACACGTACAGATACATAGACATAGATACACACAAACATACACACATAAGCACATACACACTCATGCACACACATACATACACGCACATACACACTCACATACACCCGCATAGACACACATACACACACGTACACACATATATAAACACACACACACATAGATTCACATTTACACATAAACACATACATACACATGCGCACACATAGACACGCATACACACACACATGCACACCTACACACATATAAACACACACACATAGACACACATACACACACCCGCCCACACACATACTCACACATCTAGGCATATACACGCTGCCTAACATAATCACTAAAAGTATTATGAACAAACTCTCACACTTTACACTGACGATTATCGTGAGCAACCATACAGAAAGGGAGGAAATTGGGAAAAACATTGGGGAAAATGGTGAAAATAATTAAGTATATGTTATACATCGTGTAACGTAAAACACAGTGATGCAATTCAATAATATAATTCCTGAAATTGACATTAAACATGAAGAAATACACAATGCATATTTGCATGTACACACACACACATAAACACACATACACACATACTCACACATACACACAAATACATACGCACAAATACACACAAACACACACACACACGCGTGCACACACATATACGCACATACAACACCCATTTGCACACATACACATATATAAACGCACACATACATAACCACGCACACACATACACACGCACATACACACCTCAACACATATACGCATACAAATACACACGTACACACATACCCATACACACATACAGACATTTACACACATATAAACATACATACTCGCATACGCACGCATACGCACACATACACACACAAAAGCACACACACATACCCACACAAGCACACGCACACACACACACATTTACACACATACAAACACGTACACCCACATACACACATGCACCCATATACACACATACACCCACATACACGCATATATAAACACACATAGACACATATATACACATACACACATCACAGACAGATAGGCATACTGACAGACCTATACACAGACACACAGACAGATCGACGGACGGAGTAATAAACAATTAGATAGACAGATGGATTTATGGAAAGACAGACAGATAATAGTAGTAATAGTAGTAGCAGCAGCAGCAGCAGCATCAAGCAGGCAGATAACAAGCGCTAACAATTAATTAACAGGTAAAATCCCGAAATGAAAGTAGAAATATTTCCAAATATCTCAAATAACGAAGTAGATGCAATGTCGGCATCTCATACTTTAAGAATATGTACCCCAGGGCGTCCCCGGCAAATCGGTACCGTCTGAAACTTGTGCTCCAACAGCCGGGAAATCTGTCAATAATAACACGGACACCGGGAAAGGAGCAGCAGCTTGGCTTGTTACTGATTCGACAACACTTCACGGTAGTTTTAACGCGGAGGTCGTTAACAGGGGTTCTCAAACTGGGTTTATGTTGGGGTTTTCTGAAGAAGGAGAAACATGATTGAGAATAAATTGGTATTGATCGTTGCTGAAGCAGACAGGGTGAAAGTCAGTAAGAGGTCAGTAAGAGGATTGTACGCCTTATGCGTGAAAGTAAATGGGTTAGATCCTCGTATAAGGTTCGGAGATTTAAACAAGAAAACAATACTATTGATTTATTTGGTTGTTTGGGGATTTGAGGTTTGAAGATTGAGCACAACCCACTACTGATCTTCACAAACAATACTAGCCTGAGCAGAATGTGTATCTAAACATCCAAAACTGAGTCAGAAAAGAAGTTCTCTGGTAGACAGAGGGATCAACACCTCGTGCCACATACATTGACAAAGGCCACTTTACACGTCCTAAAGTTCACCAGCCCTCCTGTGCTAGAGATATAACCGTATAGACCAATCGGCAGTCTGTAGATATAATGGGGTTAGTGTCGCACCGGCCGCTTTTACTTTCCAAGATATTCGTGGTACCAATTTTAGGATGGGTTGAACTGTAACTCCAGGTCTATTTTAAAAATTCAAAACGATGTTTTCCCGTAGTGAATTTGAATAACGAAGACACAAACAATAGATTGCACGATTTATTGTCTGGCATATTTCGCATTATACATGTGTATATTTCAGCTTGAAGGATTTATCTAGTCATTTTACTTTATGCTGTGTGAATTCTGCAGTATGTACCTGGCGAGATGCAGCTAAATATGCCAGGCAATAAATAGTGCAATCTATTGTTTGTGTCTTCGATATTTTAAGAAGTAAAAATCCGCCTGGATTCAAATCAAACCCATGACCTCTAGACCCGCAGTTGAGTGTCTGTATCGTCACTACAAACCGCGGATTACTTTTAGAAACATGTCTTATCTCATCTCATCTTGTTCCCCTTGTACCTTGCGGTGTCGGGGTGAAGCATAAACAGCGGGAGAGTGCCCGTTTATGGACTTCGTATATCGAGATTCCCATGGACTCTGTTATTCCCCTGTCCATGTTTACATAGTCTACAAGGTGGGTGGTGACTGCGCCTGGCCTTGCAGTCTGAAGGATTAGGATCGGCTAGTCTCTCTCAGGAGGGGTGAACAGCGAAAATTAGTAGCCTGCCGATGACCTGCAATTGCAATTATCTCGGAACAGTCATTACATCTGATAGCAGATGCATTAAAAAGATTAGAACAAGATTCGCCATGGCTAAGGCAGCCTTTTGCAAGATGAAAAACATACTGACCAATAAAGATGTAATTTGCAACGAGAAAAACATTGTTGAGGTGCTACATAGAACCTGTGCTTTTGTATGGACATGAAGTGTGGACAACGAGCAGACAAGCTGAACATCTCATGGTTTTGGAAATGTGGTTTCTGAGGAGAATGCAAAGAATTCCACGGACAGACAGAAACACCAATGACCAAGCCCTACAAGAAAGAAATGAATCCGTAAACTTATTAAAGAAATTAGACGTAGATAGTCAATGATTTTTGGTCATGTTATGAGAAGAAAGAAAATGGAGAACTTGGCGACAACTGGCAAGATCGAGGGTAAGAGAACAAGGGAAGGGCAGAGAATTACATACTTGGATGGCTTGGTGACGTTGTATGGTAGAGACAAGAACGCTGAGCTGATCCACGACTCTGGTGATCGAGTGAGATGGCAAAACATGACCGCCCACGCTTACCGACATGGTACATGATCATGGAGATGATGACCTGCAGACTGGGGAAAAATTACAGCGAGGTCATGGGTCAACGGGGCTCTGGCTCGCAAGGAGGGACGGACTCCTCTTGGTCAGATGTTTTATGTCCTAAGCCTACGACTGACTAGCAAGCCTGCAGAGGATTTGTTCCTACTGCTCGAAGAAAAATAATGAAGCATAATAGCACTGACCCAAATAGAAACAGACCCGGTAATGTTAGAAATATGTGCATGCTAAAAATATCTTGCCAATATTAAAACAACTTTCCCGTTTACCCTTGGGCTTTGGTGGCATATTTTCTGCTGGCAGTGATGTCTGGCTGTATTGTCATTTGTGCTGGCAGTCATGTCTGACTGTATTGTCATTTGTGCTGGCAGTGATGTCTGGCTGTATTGTCATTTGTGCTGGCAGTGATGTCTGGCTGTATTGTCATTTGTGCTGGCAGTGATGTCTGGCTGTATTGTCATTTGCTCTGGCAGTGATGTCTGGCTGTATTGTCATTTGCTCTTGCAGTGATATCTAACTCTGTTGTCATTTTTACAGCAGTGATGTCTGATTGTATTGTCATTTGCTCTGGCAGTGATATATAACTCTGTTGTCATTTTTACAGCAGTGATGAATGACTGTATTTTCATTAGTACTGCAGTGATGTCTGATTGTATTGTCATTTGCTCTGGCAGTGATATCTAACTCTGCTGTCATTTTTACAGCAGTGATGCATGACTGTATTTTCATTAGTACTGCAGTGATGTCTGACTGTATTGTCATTTGCGCTGGCAGTGATGTGTGTCTGTATTGTCAGGGTCCGCAGTGGCTGAGAGTTTACGGAATCCGACTTAGGTTCAAATGCTACCAAGTTCGATTTCCTGCATAGGAGCAGAATCACGCAAAAAACGAGAATTAGATTGTGAGCTTTCATCCCATACAATCCACTGACAGTCGTTCAACGCGTGTCAGTCACTCCCAGCAAGGATACAGATTCAGATAAGTACCTTTAATTAGTTTAATATTGTCATGCAGTGTGTTTCATGTAGTTTTGTGTCGGTTTGTGAGATCGAACACCTAGCCATTTCTGATAAGGGCAAACAACGGGAAATTCCGTGTGCAAGTTGTCTAAGTTAAAAATATCATGTCATTTAGAAATCCAAAGAGTAGGCCAAAGGGCCGCTGTCTTGGCTAAAATGTCAGGAAAAGTCAGCCAAGCCACGGGGAGATATAACCAGTTACTGTGGGTGGAATCTGTCTAAAGGAAGTCAACCTGGAACATAATGCATGCTGGGGGTCGGACGCATTGGCTTCTGAGATGAGACATACTTCCATCGAAAGAGGAACGAACAAGAAGAGGAGAAGTAGTAGCAGTTGTAGTAGTATTGGTAAGAATATTAGTTGTAGTATTGGTGGTAAGAGTAGTACTAGCAGTTGTAGTGATAAGAGTAGTAGTAGTAGTTTGTGTCAGGTCTTACTCAGATATGACTGAGCTACCGTATGACAGTAGACGGTACTACCTGCTTCTGTTAGCGCCGAATGTTGGGCGGCGCTTACCAAAACCGACACCCCACATTGTGCCAACGGCTTCGGGCGAAAGAGCGCAATTGGGAGGGTACAAGTCTTATCCTAGTACGAGGAAATGCAACCTAAATACTAAATGTCATGGCAGGGCAGACCAGGCCCTAAGCCTTGGTTGGCAACTAGTCTAGGATTGAAGCTCTGACAGGCGGACAGATAGAGCATTGCTTTGTGAATCCGGCAGCTTCTGCAGCTTGTCTTGTTCCAGACGTATTGGTGTCACCTATTGTCACAGGATAAATTAACTTGTCAGTCGATCAATGATAACCAAACCCGACATTATTTTGCTAACACAATTGACGCTTTTATGGTGAACAAACCGAGGGAAATACGTCGGTACAGATTCTCGACACCTGGTCAACAGTGTGTATGAGATCAAAGGGAGTCACGTCGAGTTATCTACACATAGTCGACAGTTTGATGACAGGATGTTGTTCGAGAGGTGTGTACTGGCGACATTTGTCTACCAAACGGAAGTTGGCCGTTGCAAGTGATAGACAGAATGCCTGCTAGAGGTCAGAAGGATTCTGTAATGGGAGAAAGGTCTCCGGCTTACAGACAACCCGGATATTTGTTGGATGAGACAAAGAACTCCACAGATGAAAAGGAAAATTGACAGCTAATTGACTCTGGTTAGTCTGGAAACAGGAGGACAAAGCCAGATTCTGGACTAATTGGCGTCTGGACTTTCTGGTGACTCACTCAAGCACCCATATAAAACCCAGTGCAGTAAACAGGTGGATGGAGTCGAGGAAAACATTCTGAAGTGTTAGAATTGGGGATAATTCCGAGTTGTGTTATATTAGAGGGACTAGCCTATCTTAGTAGTGATAGTTATCCACGGACATAGATCCAATCGGATTGCCTAGTTTCTCGAGTAACAACAGGAATAGACATATGGTAGGCAATTAATTATATCTAACTTAAGAGTATGATTAGGAATATAGTACAGTACTGTGCGGTGATATAATGTATTATAGGTGCAGTGATAATGTATTATGATTAGTGATAGAATGTTCTATAAGTGCGGTGCTAGAAAGTATCATAAGAGCGTCGGCACTAGTATTCTATTGTGTGGCTTCAGGTAGCTTGTGTTATATATCATTTTACTCGGGAAGTTGAGGACAATGTAGTGGTATAATAATTAGAGAGATTAAGGATGGTTGAGAGGGAGGAGGGGAATGTGTAATGGTAGGATCTTCAGTAGGGCATCTGCTGGGTTTCTACCCGTTCATTTAGTCTTTCCTGTTGCCATGTCTCAGATCATATGATTGAGTTATTTGGCCGTATGACAGAGATCGGATCTCTGTTATAGATCTGAGTGCTGTTATTGGCCTACAATCACCTAATTACGGTCAGGACTGAGTTGCCCTCACCATGATGTTATCTGCTCTACAGGTTCCATGTACAGTTCCCCTTGAGTGTTCCACGTGAGTGGGAGAGGATTTACTACGAAGAAGCAGTTCAAAGTTGATACAATGATGGCTCAGCATCTGAAGACAGAAATTGCTGAGAGGCCGCTACATAGGGCTTATACCCAAGTTGGTTTGCGGGAACCTGGCTTCTGCTGAGTGGAATTGTATGAACAGAAGTGTTGTGTTTAATGAGTAATAAGCTTCATCACCGAAGATTAATAACTCGCATACTAAGGACATATATATATATATCTATATACACATCTACCTAACAAACATTAATAGGTTGTGTTCTAAAAGAGGGGAAAATGTTATAACCAGAAACTAATAAACAGTAGAGTTTCCCCAAGTGACATTTCAGTTAATTGGAGAACTATCAGTTCAAACAAATATTAGGAAACAGAGTAACTTCACCGTGGGGTGGAGTGAAGACCAAGATCAACAGTGTCTATCGGATTACCAGCATCCTGTTTGTTCGAGTGATTGGAGAAAGTCGTCATCTTCTGGGTGAGGTTCACTGTCCGGAAAAAAATGGTGCTGTTGTGTGCTAAGCACTACGATGTTACAGACTTTGCTTCTAAATCACTGGTCTACCATTAGAATACACGTCACACATTCTACACCTTATATACACACACACGTCTCCTACATATACTCTTTGCTTTAATAAATTTCTGGTTTTTATTTGTTGAAGCGAGAGTTGTCAAGTATGTTATGTTGGGGAAGAATGAGAGGGGGCATGATCCAGGGGTGAGTAAGAGTGAGAGGAAGGTGTCTTCAGATTGAGGGAGTGTGTGGACGGAGTCTGCTGGATTTCTCCAGAATAGAGATATTGAATTAAAAGAAATGTGGGTATCGATTCTCTTCACTCCAGGGACGACACTAAAGTGGTAAAGAAGAACAAGTAACTAATACGACATTCGTTCTTTACACACACACGACACCTATCCTCTGGAGTAAACTAGACAGGCTGAGAGAAGGATCATGCTGCATGGGCAACACATGGTCTCTAAATTCAGCCCAGGTTTTGTGTTATGGAGAGGTATAACTCCATTTTACAAACTATCGTCTGCCAAGACTGCAAGGTGCCAGTCAGTTAGTCAGTAGTAGTAATGTTAAAAGTAGCAGTAGTTGTAGTAGTAGTAGTAGTGTTAAGAGTAGTAGTTATTGTTGTTGTAGTAGTGGTAAGAGTAGTAGTAGTAGTAGTAGTAGTAGTAGTAGTGGTAGTGGTAGTAGTAGTAGTAGTAGTAGTAGTAGTTGTTGTTGTAGATGTAGTAGTAGTAGTAGTAGTAGTAGTAGTAGTAGTAGTAGTAGTAGTAGTAGTAGTAGTAGTAATAGTAGTAGTAGTAGTAGTAGTAGTAGTAGTAGTAGTAGTAGTAGTAGTAGTAAGGAGAACGAGAAAGGAGACAGGGGGCTGAGTGGTCTCGAGGTATGGTGTCCGCCTCGAGTGCTGGAGGTCCCGAGTTCAAGCCCCGGTGAGGGCCGGGATTGTTCAATGTGGACTTCTAGTAACAAAAATGTCCCCTGGTCTCTGGGTAGTAAGATCGGAAACCCGTGTGTATTGTTGCGCACGTAAAAAACCCCTTGGCAGTTGCAAATCGAAAAAGAGTAGCCTAACGGCGCTGCCCTGGCAAAATTTCGAGTTAAAAATCTACCCTAATTATTTCAGGATCCTCGCCATTGCTAAGGAGTTCGTGCACTGAGCTGAGAATCTCCGGGCTTAGGCTTGAGTTAGGAGTAGAACGGAGCACTTATATGTTACACCCGTGTGCCGTGATGTTCATCAGTCGACTAAACTAAACTAAAAGGGACGCAGAGGTGTTTCCAAGGCACCAGGGCCGGGATCTATACTGGCCAAGACCTGCTGACACGTCCACGCCGTGCGTCCTGGGTAACAGGTCCCGTCGGGGACCTGGCTAACATCATTAGGATCGATGATTACTCCGAAGTCGGAGAGTATCTGCCTGCATGGCGAGGAACCACCAGTCTGCACACCAATAAGCCAGACATGGGACAACGGATACTCACGCAAACCTCAGGTCCGGTATGACATCACATTGATGTTGGACAACAGGATGTATTCATCCGACATACGGGACTTCACGCTGGAGTTCACAGCCAGCAAACACAAGCAAGCAAGCGACTAAACTAAAACTATAATAGTAAGGAGAAAGGGTAAGAAGACAATATGAATGCAACTAACCAGAGTCAAATCTTAGACTTTACGCCGAATGAAACGTGCAGGTTATGTAATACTAGACGCTGCGCACGAAACCAGTTGAACTATGTTTACATCCGACTTGGGTCAAGCAGCCCTTGCTGTGTCTATTTGTTTACTACACAAACCGTCATATTTATTTACAGGTCATCGTAACTGACAGAGAAGTAATTTCAAAGTTCTGTATACCATAATTGTCACAACGGTGACGGCAGGGGAAGCCGACACTCGACAACTTGCAGCAGCTAGGAATCATTCATAGATTTATTCAGGCGCGACAATTATGGTAATTTTATAGAATAAATTAATATAGAAAAAATCACATCCCGTTTCAGTAATAGGAGAAAATTACGCGGTGCTAATTTTCATAAATCATCTGTGTAGTTTTCATCTGGATCTTCTTGTTTTCTCCTTTCTGTTTGCTTTCTATGCTTTCTATCCTCTCCCCACCCCTCTTCTTTCGCAATCTCTCTCATTCTCTCTTTCCCTCTTTCTCAATAACTTTGTCTCTCTCTCTCCTTCTCTCTCTAACACTGTCTCTCTCTCTCTCCTTCTCTCACTGTGTCTCTCTCCCTCTCTCTCTAACTCTAAATTTCTCTCCCTCCTTCTCTCTCTCTAACTCTGTCTCTCTCTCTCTCTCTCTGTCACTCTGTCTCTCTCTTCCTCTCTCTCTAACTCGCTCTGCCTCTTCTCCCTCTTTCTCCTTCTGTCCCTTTAATTCTGTTTCTCTCTCTCTCACTCTCTCTCTCTCATTCGTTCTCTCACTTTCACTTACTCTCTCCCATGCCCTCTAACTCTCTTTCTCACTATTTCCTGCACTCTCTCTTTTATCTCTCTATCTCTCTTTTTTCTCTCTCTAACTATATCTTTTGGTCTCTCTTTCTCTCTAACTCTGTCTTTTTTTATTCACACACACACACGCACGCGCACACACACACACACACACACACACACACACACACGGGTGCTCATATTCCTTTCGTTCGCATTTACTTTCCCAGAGAAAATCTGTCATGATAATGTCTGTCTGTCTGTCTGTCTGTCTGTCTGTCTGTCTGTCTGTCACTACAAAAAGGTAACCGTGGTGGCATAGAGCTTAGTGCTCGTGCTTGCGGAAACTGTGGTCGTGGTTCAAATCTCAGCAGTGACAGGGTAAGACTTCTGATAAATACAACTCTGGGATCGAACCAACCCCCCCCCCCCCTCCCCCCTGTGGTTGGATGCTTACGAAGCATTTGTCACTGTTTCATTACATAAAAAAAGACTGCGCTGGTTTGTGCAGAAATTGTGCCATATTTATCTTCCATGTTTTGAATTAAGTTTCTTAAGAAAACAAACTATTTATAATTGCAAAGGAAGATCACAATTTAATTGATGAGTTAATACGATACTAGATTCTTATATGATAGAATAAGTTATGTGATACTGCAAATGAAGACGATAATTTATTTTATATCTTAGCGTAATTCATGATAAGTCTCTCGACGATGTTACAAACGAAAACGCAAAGCCGTTGAATTCCCGAATTGAAGTTAAGTAGACGAATGGTAGCATGTTGTTTAATGTTATATTCTATTCTAGTCTTTCCTCTTGGGCCTAAGGCGGCGCATAGGGCAGAAGTCGTGGCTCTCCATGTTTGTGCGTAGTGCTAATATTTAGAGCCAATGTTATATTACAAGTAATTTAATTTGGTAGTGCAACAGAAATATCTATTTTACTGGGTAATTCAACATAACAAACTGTTTGATTGGGTAATTCACAAGGAGAATATTTGGTTCAGGTCATTTTCTCTGGGCTATTCAACACACGCGGATATTATATTATTTTCCTATCTGGAAAGAATCTGTGCGAAAGGTCAGCACGTGTGTGTATTTATAGCTCCTCGTGATGTTATTAATAATAGAGATTAACAAGTCGAATGCAAGCGGTGATGGGATATCCTGCTGTGAGTTAATAACCTTGTTATGAAGACAAAATTTACATCTAAATTTATTCTTTTCTATCTAGTTTTCTATCAGCTATCGAATTGGGCTGTTGCACCTGAAGCTTGGGGGTAAAATAATAATTGGAATGGAAATAAGTGCAGAAAGGCTGTTATAATGCAATAAATAAAGAAAAACTGCATGCAATAAGTCTTTATGCTAGAGCATTTTAGGCTAAAATTGTATATTTCTTTGCCTTCTTCTGCATCTCTGGAAGATTGTGTTCATAAATTAATGCGCTTAAACTTTCGGTGCGATAACGGTGAGGTTGTGGGTTCTACTGCGGGTCGAATTGTATTTATTTTACCTTGCAAACTTAAATAATAATAACACTATTTTTTTTTAAAAGTTAGTTGCATATCCTTTTACAGGACGTGGCAGTCAACCTCGGCATTTTTGGCTGTTTGTTATTTCTTGGCAAGTTTACGCTCAGTAGTTTGCAATTGATTTCTGATCGACCGGCGCTTCATTCTTTGTATGGAAACCAACGCCAGTGGGTCTGCTGCCAAATCGACGGCACCTGTTTTTCAAACGCGGTATTGCATCCGTAACCCCTTCTCTACTGAGAGAACGGTAATAATAAAACAATAGATAACCAAAAATGTGGGTCTTTAGGATGTTATTATACCTGTGCGGTCTGTTGGTTTGTCGAAACACCTGTTCGTTCCACTTTTCGCATGGGTAGAGGAGCATTTTGTGTGATATTCACTGGCACAGGGACGGAGCATTATGGGGCGACCCTTTGCCGTGAAGTTGGAACTGCGACTGACTAACTCACAACGTTGGTCAAGGATCTACACGTCAGCGTGATTCGGTTGGGGACTTTATGCTCCAATGCAGGACAACGGGCAGGTGAAGGTTAACCTGATGAAGGCAGCCCAGTTAGCACAGTAGCTGTCACGCTTGCCTGAGAGGCATGTTAGTCTTGTGTTGGAACCCCTCATCGAGGTGGGTTTTCAGCTTCCAGGTCGACCGACAGAAAAAACAAACTGGTAATAGGAAATGCCAGGGGAAGTAAACACGGCAGACGTGATATTGATGACATCACTCATAGAGTACCGGCCCTTTAGCGAAGGTGTTACGAATACAATTCGTAATCCCGCATACCGTGTTCAAAACACCGCTGCAGGTGATTTGGAAGCAGCAGAACACTTTGCGTTGGTTTCCAATACAATGGTATGAGTGCCGGTCGTTCAGAAAGCAATAGCAAACTATTGAACGTAAACTTATCAAGGAATCACAAACAACCAAAAACTGCTGGGATTGACTGCTACGTCCTGTAAAGGATATGCAACTAACTAACCCATGGAGTACTAATTGATCTATAAAGATATGGGTGTAATATTCATGTTCTATTATTGTTCTTATTTGCCCTGGAGTTGATGGATAGAAATACTCTTTCTACCTTCTCTAAATCACCACATATATATCACATAACAACCAACACTACACTAACAATAACTTCTTCATAACACGACAACTGCATCTGTTTTCACACGGTGTATTCTGTCTTTGTTTTAAAACAAATGTCAGATCAATGTCACTAAAACAACAATACTTGCACTCAATGTCTATCTTGTATATCTGTCGCTCGAACAATCACTGACGTCCACATTCGTCCACAGATTCACAAACGCTCCATGTGTACAAACGTGGCGGCCAGATGGACCTCTGCCATGTGCCATTCTCCGTCCGACCTCGAACGCGGTCCAGACGTGAATGATCTCTCACGGACCTGTAGTCCGTGCTTGACCTTCGCTCAGGTTACTTCCGGCAGAGTGTTTCACAATCCACTCGATCTTCACGTCTGTCACTGAAATGTGCAAAGACTCTAGGTCACCTGCACTGAGTGGTCTTTGATCCACGCCAACTCCATGGCAATAGGGTTAGCACCATGTACCCAATGAACCCCAAGGCGTGCAAATATGTCCTTTACGTTTTGCTGTACCCCGACCATCCATGAGATCCTGGTGGATGTTTCTGTTTCACTGATTAAGTGTCATTGGATAATTAATTGAATTTAGTGACTTCCCGTATCTGCCAGGGGCTTATACCGCCGAAATGTTGTCATTGTGAAATATTGTGTCAATTAAAATAGAAATATAACAGTTTTCCCTAAGCAACCTCCTTTAATTTGATATATTTACAACATGTCTGCTACCATATTAACAACTTTTAGGTCATAACTGTGACACACTCCTACTTCCTATTTCCCGCCATCCATATTTTGTTTGGTCCAAACCAACTTATTGTTTGGCACCGAATCTGTTAATTTGTTTTCTCTAATTGGATGTTAACCAGGGACTCTCGTCGTCAACAGCTAGAGCCACTCCTCCAATCCACTCTATGCCCGAATTCTGTTATAAGAAATCGGCAAGACGCGCCCGTGATTTCACTGAATGCAATGAGTTAATCAGAGCCTGTCTAAGTAAACATAGTGCCAGATTGGCTTTATGTCAGTGGGGACGTTCCTACACTATAACCAGCAAACGGCTATACCAGATTGTTTACGTCTTCCAGTGTTGGAAGAATTGTCCAATCTTTGGTTCATAATATTTCTCTCTTCTTTGGTTGTCTAAATGACACGTCTGTACTAGAGGTCATTTTTTTGGGGCCCCCGTTTTCAAGTGATTGCCACAGACGCCAGTGTGTGTGTGTGTGTGTGTGTGTGTGTGTGTGTGCGTGCGTGCGTGTGTGTGTGTGCGTGTGTGTGTGTGTGTGTGGTCAGCAGTATCATGTTAAAGGTAGTTGCATATTCTTTACAGGACCTTGCAGTCAACACCATTTTTTTTTAGCTTTTGTGATTTATTGGCAAGTTTTACTTTCAGTACTTTACCATTTATTTCTGAACGACCGACATATTTACCATGATATGACATTCAACGCAAGGCTGTCTTGTTGCCAAACCGCAGCTGTGTTTGAAACGCGGTATGCGGGGATTACGAATTGCGTCAGGAACCCATTCGCTACAGAGGAGGTAGTGTAATGTAGCAGTTTGTTTTGTTGCGTTTTCTTCATGTTATAATTTGAAAATGTTCTCGTGAATTCTAAACAAATCAAAATCACTGAACATGGAACATTCCCAAACATGCATTGAAAATACAGTAACACTGATAATACAATCACAGCAGGTCAGCATGGCCGAATGGGTAAGAACGCGTGTTCTTAAACATCCGTTGTGCTGATTTCGATGTAAGCGGTTCAACCCTAACCCTAAACCCCGACACCGGACAGCTGGACTAAAATGTTGACCTGTCGTCCTTGACTTGGGGATGTAAATTACAAGTACCTCTGAAGTCGGAGTGGGTTCGCCTGATGGCGAGGGTCACTGTTAATAGGGAAAAATAATCCACACGCAAAATTCAGTCCATCACTACTGTAAATAGTGTGTATTGACTACGCTTGAGTTCAAAGCGAGCGAGAACCAAAAAAAAACAAAAAAACAATCACATTGACAGTGCAATAATATTGACAATACAATAACATTGACAATACATTAACACTGATAATACAAAAACATTGACAGTATAATAACATTGACAAAACAATAACATTGACAATAACATAACATTAACAATAAAATAACACTGACAATAAAATAACATGATAATAAAATAACATTGACAATATAATTTTTTTTTTTTTTTAATGCATATCCTTTGCCCAAAGTGGCAGTCAACCCCAGCATTTTGTGGCTGTGTGTGATTTCTTGGCTATTTTACATTTAATAGTTTGCCATTCCATTCTGAACGACATGCACTCATACCATTGTATGAAAACCAACACAAAGCGTTCTCCTTTTAAATCGCCCGTAGCTATATTTCGGACGCGGTATGCGGGATTACGAACTGCAACACCTTCGCCATAACGTCGGCTACCATTCAGCGAACAATGACAGGTTTACCAATTCCGTATAGATTACATTGTTATTTGTTGGCGAGTTATTTAACATTTCCCATTCTGAACCAAGTAAAGGTTTAACGCAAAAATTCTATGCTTTCTTCAACTGCCAGTGTCCCATCCAAATATTACTTTAATCTAGTATATGCTTATTGTCCCATTAATCCTTCTGTCCCTTTCCAGTGGTTATTGTAATCTAATATAACCTAACTCTTTAATCCCCCTGTCCCATCCAGTGGTTACTGTAATCTAATATAGTGATTGTCGACAGGGTCGACTTCATTGCACCGGGTTTTTATCCCATATGACTCAGTTTCTTTCCGCATCGCGGAAGCGTCGCACAAAGCACGAACTCCGTAGCTCAAGTGACGACCCTCAGGAGTCTCCGAAAAATAAAATGCACTCGTGAACCGAAGGACGCGGCCCGGAATCGAACCCCCAACCTTCGGAGCCCGAGTCAGACGGCTTGACCACTTCGCCGCGTAGACTTCCAGTAATCTAATATATATTTAAATATTGAGCACAACCCACTACTGGCAACGCCGATCGCATTCTGGTATGAACCTAAGGCCTATCCACGTCAATGTGGAAGCACTATACTCGAGTTTCGCTCTCGTTTGAGCTCGTCAGTAGTGCATATCCCTGACCGGATCCGGAAACAGTCCCGGATCACGCGTGTGAAGCGGGTGTGTAACCACGCAGCACACACTGGACACACCAAATTATCACAACAGAATATCACAACGCCACCCATCGTAGGCTATATAACCTAACTGGCATAACTGTCAACAATGGCTATTAACATAAACGCAGTGGGCTCTATCATTTTTCATTTAAATTAATCACTAATGGAAAAGACAGGGTTAAAGTAACAACTCTCTGATTCTTTTTTTTTCCCCGCGTTTCCATCCTGTTTCAGAATATTGCGGTCAACATCAGCATCTTTCAGCTGTATGTTGATTCCTATCCTAGATTACGCTCATCAGCACGCCACGACTTTCTGAACGACCGGCTCCATACTCTCATAAGTCACTGTCGCGACTCGAACCGCTTCCAATTCTCGTGCGCTCACCTCAACCACGAGAATGTTCTGGGTTACGGAGAAAGCTGCTAACTCCTCGGACAGGGAGACCGACTACTCTCTGATTCTGAAAGAGTTAAATGTTCCACGTGCATCTTGTTTCTGTCATTACCTGCTGCTCATGCCTAGTGTAGTCACAGACACAATTCATGTGTCCATATTTCTTTGTTTATATTCCGTTGCTTATGTCTGTTGATATGACTCTTGAATTTCATTTGTCATGGCGTGCCTTGAATTGCATTTGTTGTGTCCTCACTACAATTTCATATGTCATGTCCTTTTTATTTTATTTTTGAGTGTTAGTGTAACATCTGCAGATGTCAAATAGTGCAGATGTCAAATAGTGCACATGTCAAATATCGCACATGCCAAATAGTGCACATGTCAAATAGTGCACATGCCAATTAGTGCATATGTTAAATAATGCAGATGCATTTGTTTTCTTCTCTGTCTAAACGTTCTTCTCAAAAATCATATTCACACTGCTTTCTCTTTCCCCAACATTCCATCACTCACTGTCCATCACTCATCACTGTCCATCACTCACTGTCCATCACTCTCTGTCCATCACTCACTGTCCATCACTCACTCTTCATCACTCACTGTCCATCACTCACTCTTCATCACTCACTGTCCATCACTCACTCTTCATCACTCACTCTTCATCACTCACTGTCCATCACTCACTCTTCATCACTCACTGTCCAGCACTCACTCTTCATCACTCACTGTCCATCACTCACTGTCCATTACTCACTGTCGAGCACTCACTGTCAATCACTCACTGTCCATCACTCACTACTCACTGTCCTTCACTCTCTGTCCGTCAGTCACTGTCTATGCAGACAAACAGGTCCCACAACTATTTAGCAGGCGGGTATCTGTTCCTGTTTCGATATTTCTGCTGGTTTCTTACGCCGCTCGTGTTTGTAAAATAATATTTGCAGATGGTGATACATGTCCCATCGCTGTGGCACATCATTCATCAAATGTCAGAGCGTAGCGTCGATATTTAAACACACGCATTTAATTAATTTTTACAACTTTAGGACATATGTCTGATCCCTGGCAACATTGCTACAGATCATTTCCGGTATAGCCCCATTGTTATACTCGTACAAGAGGGGGGAGGAAGGGAGAGAGGATGTGAGAGAATGAGTTAGAGAAGGAGAGAGAGTGTTAGAGAGGGACAGAAAGTGAGAGAGAGAGAGAGAGAGAGAGCGAGAGAGAGAGAGAGAGAGAGAGAGAGAGAGAGAGAGAGAGAGAGAGAGAGGGAAGAGAGAGAGTTAGAATAGGCCACCTGTATCTTATGTTGTCACCAAGAATATATGCAGACCAACCACTTCACAGGATCTGCCATGAGTCTACCTTTTTTTCCCCGTTTCCATCCTGTTTCAGGATATTGCGGTCAACATCAGCATCTTTCAGCTGTATGTTGATTCCTAGGCTAGATTACGCTCATCAGCACGCCACGACTTTCTGAGCGACAGGCTCCATACTCTCGTAAGTCACTGGCACGACTCGAATCGCTTCCAATTCTCGTGCGCTCACGTCAACCACGAGAGTATTCGGGGTTACGGAGAAAGCTACTAACCCCACGGCCAGGAATACCGACATTAGAATGTGTGCTGTCTTGATCATCGCTGAACTTTGTTTTCTACGTTTGCGACCGTTTGCCGAGCACTCCATTTCCCAGTGTGCGACGTCATATCTTTCTGTGTAATATCTCATTCTCCCGCGCGTGATGGGGATGTTGTGACGGAGAGGGAAATCTCTCAGGACGGTCAAGTTGAGTTGTTTTGAGTTGAGTCGAAAACCAACATCGCAGCGCTAGGGACTATTCCCATACGTGCTCTGTCTTCGTCTTCAACAGCCAGAGAAGAGTTCCAATTGTTTTTTCCCGCTCGCTAGTTTTGAACTCAAGCGTAGTTCCTTACACGTGCTACTACTTTTAAGTGCACGGGACTGATTTGTGCTTGTGGAGTAGCTTTGCCTATCACCAGTGTCCGTGGCCATCAGGCCAACAGACTTCGACTTCATCGGCACTGATAATTTACGTCCTCAAGTCAAGGACGAGAAGTAAACATTTTAGTCCAACTCACTGGAGTAGAGGTTGAACCTGATACCTCGGCATCAGCACACCGGATGTTTAAGAACTAGTGCTCTATATTAGGCCACGCTGACCTCAGTCCCAATTGTACCAGTTATAGTCTACTTATATGTCCGTCTGATCTGTCCTCAGATTCCTGTTTGTCGGTCAGACCCTCTAATGACCTCTGCCGCTCCTTTCTCTCCAGGCTACGATGATTTATCTGTTAATCCACGCTATATGCACTGCCAAGCGACATCCAGGGGTCTAACATAATTTTAAACATTGCATACTTCATAACACAATACGGCTCATCAACAAGCGACATCCAGGGGTCTAACATAATTCTAAACATTGCATACTTCATAACACAATACGGCTCATCAACAAGCGACAACCAGGGGTCTAACATAATTTTAAACATTGCAAACTCTATAACACAATACGGCTCATCAACAAGCGACATCCGGGGGTCTAACATAATTGTAAACATTGCAAACTTCATAACACAATACGGCTCATCAACAAGTGACATCCAGGAGTCTAACATAATTCTAAACATTGCAAACTTCATAACACAATACGGCTCATCAACAAGCGACAACCAGGGGTCTAACATAATTTTAAACATTGCAAACTCCATAACACAATACGGCTCATCAACAAGCGACATCCAGGGGTCTAACATAATTTTAAACATTGCAAACTTCATAACACAATACGGCTCATCAACAAGCGACATCCAGGGGTCTAACATAATTTTAAACATTGCAAACTTTATAACACAATACGGCTCATCAACAAGCGACACCCAGGTGTCTAACATAATTTTAAACATTGCAAACTTTATAACACAATACGGCTCATCAACAAGCGACATCCAGGAGTCTAACATAATTTTAAACATTGCAAACTTTATAACACAATACGGCTCATCAACAAGCGACATCCAGGGGTCTAACATAATTGTAAACATTGCAAACTTCATAACACAATACGGCTCATCAACAAGCGACATCCAGGGGTCTAACATAATTTTAAACATTGCAAACTTCATAACACAATACGGCTCATCAACAAGCGACATCCAGGGGTCTAACATAATTTTAAACATTGCAAACTTCATAACACAATACGGCTCATCAACAAGCGACATCCAGGGGTCTAACATAATTTTAAACATTGCAAACTTCATAACACAATACGGCTCATCAACAAGCGACATCCAGGGGTCTAACATAATTTTAAACATTGCAAACTTCATAACACAATACGGCTCATCAACAAGCGACATCCAGGGGTCTAACATAATTTTAAACATTGCAAACTTCATAACACAATACGGCTCATCAACAATAGTCGCCAACTGCAGGTGTAGAAGCCAACGAACGAAATGACGGAGTCCACACTGAAGAACGTTGTCAGTTATTACGCCGTTTATTATAGGAGCGCAGGTCTACTGTAATCATAATGAGAATAATAATAATAATACATAATTACATACTGATACTGATCCTGTTGTGCCCAGGAGGGTCAGTATCCTTAGTATATATAAAATAGCTCATATGGTACTGGCCATCTCTGCTCGAACATTGACTGTCATTGCTCGTCCTTCTTTCCATCTTCTAAGTCCTTTCTGCCGTTTCAGACATAGCGTTTTCTGCATTCGCCTGTGTGTTTGCTAATGCTTCTATGAACGTTGTCCTTCTTGGTCCTGTCGTCCATTTCCAGGCATACTTCAATCACTAATGCGATATCCAGCCAATATTGAGCCGACCGAATCACACAAGCTGCCGCCTTTGAGAACGTCCCAAGTTTGTCTATTGTTTCTATTGACATTGCCGTGTGACGATTCTGTGTTGTCACGTCATTTCCTTCGCGTTAGTAGCGTTTCTGTTCTGGGATTCTTTGACCTATCTTAGTTAGTTAGTTAGTTAGTCTAACTATCTAATTTACATCATTATGTCGCACTTGCTCCTTGGCATGCACGTGATCCCAAAGGACCTCGATCACATCTGCCTTTATCGTGCACCAATACCTCACCCAAAGGTACAGACCCAGCCAATCTGTCCGCCTGCTCATTTCCCGCCTCACCAGCATGTCCAGGGGAAAGAACCAACAGCTGCTCTCGATCTTTGATCAGGACAGAGGTTGCTGACTGCTGTATGTAAACCAGAAATAGCTGGTAATATTCCCAAGTCCAAATTGACCAGAAAAGTCCTTGCGTGGTGGAGAAAATGAAGCTAATGGATGCTTTATTGGTTCCAGCGCTGTGTTACCACTGTCAGACAGTTCGAGTCACCCGTAGGCGTATAATCGCAGCATGTGATGCATAAAAACGGCAGGTGAGAAAAAGCATGGAGAAATAGAGAAACAAATTAGAAACTAAGATTAAGTTTAGGGATAACACCGATTGTTGACTTTATAAAACAGTAAAGAATTCAATAGTTTGGACATTTAGTAAGAATGGAACAAGTTCAACCAGCGGCGAGAGCGTTCTGCATTTGAACATCGTGATTCAAGGCGAGAAGACAACCCAGGAAGAGATGGCTAGATTGGGTAGAATAAATATTAAAGAAATCAAATACGACAGTAGCACAAGCAGCAGAATAGCCCAAAAATAAAAAAATACATCCACCTCCTCTCTGCCACACGTCGCGACAAATGCAGTGAGAAACAAGAAGACAGACAGACAGACAGACAGACAGACAGACAGACAGACAGACAGACAGACAGACAGACAGACAGACAGACAGACAGACAGACAGACAGACAAAGAAAAAAGGACAGACAGACAGACAGACAGACAGACAGACAGACAGACAGAAAACGTCTGTCGACTGTCCAATTTTCCAATGTGCCGCGTCATATCTTTCTGTGCATTTCATCATTCTTCCGACCGCGGGATGGCTATTGTGACGGAGAGGGAATTCAATCACGACTGCCCCTGCTGGTCGCTAAGGGAAAACCCGAAATGGCTGGAAATATTCCCAATCCTTATTTTGACCAGACTTGGTCTTGGGTGTGGACGATAAGGAATAGAAAGGAGTCTTTTGAGGTAGATGGCACTACGAGAGCACGGCTATGGGACTGCTCCAGAAAAGGAGAATTATCAATCCCTCTTCGTCTTCTTTCCTCTTTTGATGTGGAGTGCGTCACACGGTGCTATGCAACTCTGATATTAGAGTGTCCGACTGTGACATGTACGAGTATTTGTGGAAGGTTTACCTCCTCTGTCTGCTCCCTGGCGAAGAGGTTAAATACGCAGTTCTTAATCCCGGACACCGCATTCAAAACACAGCTACAAGCGATTTGGCAGCACACCGCCTCGCGTTGTTTTTTATGACAATGGCTTGAGTGCCGGTCGTTCAGAAAGTAATGGCAAACTACTGAACGTAAACTTGCCAAGATATCACAAACAGCCCATAAATGCTGGAGTTGACTGCTACGTCCTGTAAAGGATACGCAACTAACTTTTTTTTACTTCCTCTAGACAGATTTCATTTAAGGTACATTGATGGTAGGTTTAGTTTTTCTTACAATTTTGCCATGGTGGCGCGCTTACGGCCTGCTCTCTGCGATTTCTAATTGCTATGTATTTTTAACATCCAAAATTTGCACACAGGCCCTCCTGTTTTTCGCCTTTATCATAGAAGATGAGGTATCCGATCACACTACCCAAGAGATCAAGGGTACGGGTGATATCCTTAGATACCAATGGGTCTGGAATATATTCCCAGCCAGACGCGAGGATCGAACCCTGAACCTTTGGAGTCTGAGGCGGACAATATAACCTCTCTGCCGCGGCACGGAAGTCTAAAGGTTAATAAGTTGCTTGCCCTCACTACATTCTGTGATATCATATATTGAGAAGAGAGGTATACGGTATAGGAAAACAAATTAACGGCTGGAAAGATGGCCGAAGAATGATCCAGGGGCAGACAGGGAGAAATGATTCTAAATGGATTGAAAAGATGACATCGAGGGATATCATAAACGGAATTTATCCAGAACACCAGAGAAAATCTTTCCAGATACATTTTAGTCAACGCTGATTGTCAGGACGAAAGATGATAATAGAGAAACTACTTTTTAATTATAAACAGTGATTTGGCAAAGTTTACCTTAGTAACAAGTAAGCAATATTTAGTATACTGAATTCTGCGAACAATAATCAATGCCTCAAATATACCGAAGCATTGTCTATTAGTCGATTCCAGCCGTTACTATGTACACAGAGGGACTTCCTGTGAAGTGTTAAACTTCCGTGGTTATAATGTTCTACACATTCACGCAAGGTCAGCGACATTGTACATCATATTTCAGCCAAAGTGTCATGTATTTCTTCACATAAATGATATATACCTCTGCAGTGTGCACCTGACGAGACGCAACGAAATATGCCAGGTAAAACATCGTGCAATATTTGATTTATGGCGTCTGTGTTAAAAGGCTACCTGCTACAGGCGGTGCATCCCTTCGTGAACACTTGATAATATCGTCCCCTATATGTGGCCGGCCGGTCTCTCTGGCTGTGGGGTTACAACACTTTCTCTCTGTAATCCCGTTTATCACGCAGAGTCTCGTAGCGGAGCGAGAGCTGAGGCGGTTCGACCCCCGCTCGTGACTTGCGGGATACTGAGCCGGCCGCTCAGAAAGCAATGGCAAACAACTGAGCGTAATCTTGCCAAGAGATCAACATACAGCTGAAAGATGCTGGTGTTGACAGCTAAGTCCTGTAAAAAGGATATGCTAAAAAAAAAAAAAAAAAAAAAAAACATATGTGGCCGCCTACCCTGCAAGAGTTAATACTAACTCAATGTGTTCGAAAAGCTGGTGTTATCATCGAGAACTCGTTGTGTAAATTGTGATCGATAGTGGAACGTGTCTACAGGAGTATGGAAATGTGGAAAACAAGATGTCTTTTCCGATGTCGCAAAACGCTGTGTGAGACATACAGCTGGCCCGGCTTCCCCAGCCTCATTCGTTACCTGGGCACATTCGTCGTTTCTTCACACGATTATAGGTTTGGTTACTAGGATAGTCAGTCAGTCAGCCAATTACATAGTTAGTCAGTCAGTCAGCCAATTACTTAGTTAATCAGTCAGCCAATCATTAATTAGTCAGTCAATCAGTCAGTAGTTAGTTAGTTAGTTAGTTAGTTAGTTAGTCAGTAGTTAGTCAGTAGTTAGTTAGTTAGTTAGTTAGTTAGTTAGTTAGTCAGTAGTTAGTTAGTTAGTTAGTTAGTCAGTCAGTCAGTCAGTCAGTCAGTCAGTCAGTCAGTAGTTAGTCAGTCAGTCAGTCAGTCAGTCAGTAGTTAGTTAGTCAGTCAGTCAGTCAGTCAGTCAGTCAGTCAGTCAGTCAGTCAGTCAGTAGTTAGTTAGTTAGTTAGTTAGTCAGTCAGTCAGTCAGTCAGTCAGTCAGTCAGTCAGTCAGTAGTTAGTTAGTTAGTTAGCTATTTGGCTAGTAAAGTCACTGAGCTAGCAAGTTAGTTATATTAGCCCATAGACTATAATAGGTTTTACAGGTGAATAATCTTGTGGAGCAGAAATTTCTACTTCATCTAGTGCAGTGGTTCTCAACAGGTGGGGAATTCCCCCCCCCCCCCGGGGGATTTCAGAGTTTCCAGGGGAGGGGGGGGGGAATGAAGACCATTCAAGATCGCGTTAATACAAGAACTGAGTACTTGATATTGTTTTTCCCTTCATACTTTACAGTAATGCATGTCTCATCCTTCTAAAATTCATTTTATAAAGTAAGTAGACCCACAAATCATGTTTTATGTGGATGTCTAGACTTGTTTTAGTATGTGCTATTAAATTTACCTTACATTTTTACGTATACTGTGTAGGGGTGGGGGGATTTTTAGATAGGAAATGTGAAAGGGGGGTGAATGACGTTCTTAAAATACGGTGAAAAAGGGGGGGGGGGGCGCACGGGCCACATTTTTGATAGGAAGGGGGGATGACGTTCTGAAACTATGGTGAAGGGGGGCACGGGCCAAAAAAAGTTGAGAACCACTGATCTAGTGATAATGCAAAGTATTTACTCCCTCAAACCTATCTGAATGGTACATATCTCCTGAACTAGCTGGCTGGTTGGATGGTCAGTTCGTCGGTCGGTCGGTCGGTTGGTTCGTTGGTTGATGATTAAATTATGTTTCGATTATAAAAAACCTTCCTCAGGAACAATGCAACAGATCTAAAGAAAAACATAAAAACTATAAACTTTCATAACAATAACACAGAAACAGAAATGTCAATTTGTTGTCGTAGTATATTTATATTTATATTATTTATTTATTTATTTATTTATTTATGTATTTATTTGTGTATGTGTGTGTGGTGTGTGTGTGTGTGTGTGTGTGTGTGTGTGTGTGTGTGTGTGTGTGTGTGTGTGTGTGTGCGTGCGCACATCATTGATGTTTTCCACCTGTGATTTAAGTTTTCCATAATGGAGTTCGCTGTAAAGTATATAGAATGTGTCTGTGTTTAGTATCTGTCACGTTTTCGCAGGAGTTACACATATCCAACTGTTTTTATTTCGTAATTTCCTATTGCTATATCCTGCTGCAGCCGTCACTTCTCTTATTCCCTGAAGAGAAATAGTGGATTCCGGTCGCCAACATGGCGGTTAGGCATTGAACCGTTGGGGTCTGTGGCGTGTTTACGCTTGTAGCTACGGTTTGCAATCGCATTTTCCTCATGTTGGACTGATAGTGAATGGTTCCGTCGTCCTGCTACTGAGTGAGTGTGTGGGTGACACTGTGAGATGTGAAATTCGCATGGAATGCTTTTACATCTGTCTTGTACAGCGAACTGCATGTTCGGAACAATGGTTACCGACTGTTGCTGAATTGACTGATTTGCCTTTTCGGTTCACGAGTGCATTTTTCAGGAGTCCCCTGGAAGTCGGCGCTGGAGCTACTGAGTTCGTGCTTAATGCGACGCTTTCGGCGGGGCGCCCTGCGGTAAAAGACCGAGCCATGTGAGAAAAACCGGGTCAATGGGGTCTTTCTGGTGACTGCCGAGTCCATCGACGATGAACTGTGTTTTTCGTGGATGAATTTTGTGTTGGCATTCAGGCGGCGGCAATATGCACAGTATGCATATGCGGGTTGTTCGATTGCCGAGACTCCTGTCTGTTCCACTTTTCACACTGGACAGTGGGGAGCATTTTGTGTGATATTCACTGGCACAGGAATGGAATATAATGGGGACGACCCGTTGCCGTGAAGTTGGAACCTTGACTAACTAACTAACTAATTAACTAAGCAACCAACCAACCAACCAACCAACCAGCCAGCCAGCCAGCCAGCCAGCCAGCCAACCAACCAACCAACAAACAATCCACCAAACCAACCATCCACCCAACCAACCACCCAACCAACCAACTAACTAACCAACTAACTAGCTAACTAACTAACTAACTAACTAGCTAGCTAGCTAACGAACTATGTGTGTGCAAGTGTAGGGACAATGCAATACACGGATACTCATTCACATACGCGCTAATCATTTGAAAGACGTGTCTAGTCCTCAACAAGGATATAGATAAGTAGCTTTTATATTTATATTTTTATGCAGTGTTTAGTTTAGTTTAGTTTAGTTTAGTTTAGTTTAGTTTAGTCGATGGATCAGCATCACGGCACACGGGTGTAACCCATAAGTGCTCCGTTCTCCTCCTAACTCAAACCTGAGTCTGGATAAACTCAGCTCAGTGCACGAACTCCGTAACACCAGCGAGGTTCCTGAAATACTTTGGGTAGATTTTTAACTCGAAATTTTGCCCGGGCAGCGCCGTTAGGCTACTCTTTTTTGATTTCCAACTGCCAAGGGATTTTTTACGTGCGCAACAATACACACGGGCGTTCGATCTCACTATCCAGAGACCAGGGGAACTTTTATTACTAGAAGTACACGTGAAAAAAGTCCCGGTCCTCACCGAGGCTTGAACCCGGGACCTCTAGCACTCGAGGCGGACACCATACCTCGAGACCACGCACCCCCTACTGCAAAGTTTATGCAGTGGTTGTCCTGTAGTTATGTGTCGGTTTGTGTTTGTTTATTCTGTGGTTGTCCTGTAGTTATGTGTCGGTTTGTGTTTGTTTATTCTGTGGTTGTCCTGTAGTTATGTGTCGGTTTGTGTTTGTTTATTCTGTGGTTGTCCTGTAGTTATGTGTCGGTTTGTGTTTGTTTATTCTGTGGTTGTCCTGTAGTTATGTGTCGGTTTGTGTTTGTTTATTCTGTGGTTGTCCTGTAATTATGTGTCGGTTTGTGTTTGTTTATTCTGTGGTTGTCCTGTAGTTATGTGTCGGTTTGTGTTTGTTTATTCTGTGGTTGTCCTGTAGTTATGTGTCGGTTTGTGTTTGTTTATTCTGTGCTGACGAAGGCTTTAGGCAAAACGTCCATTTTGTTACTTGTTATCGTATTCTAGTAAGGCTGACAACCTAGTTCTCGATTGTTGTTGTTATGTTTGTTTGTTTGTTTGTTTGTTTGTTTGTTGTTGTTGTTTTTTTTTCTTGGGGGGGGGGGGAGAGTACACTCATTCCAGAAGTATCCTACACATAGATTGATTGATTGATTGATTGGTTTAGGAACCGACATCACAGCATTCGGGACATTCCCATAAGCGCCCTGTCCCGATCCTCAGCAGCCAGCGAAGAGTTCCAACACTAATAGTTCCAGTAGCAATCTGATTATATGTTCGTCTCGCCTTTCCTCTGAGCTACACATAGATAAGGCTGTTTATTGTTTCTATACTGTGATATTCTCAAACATTAGAGCCGGGGAACAGAGATAACAAACAAGGATGCAGATAAGCGTTAATGAAGTCTGCAAGCACGTTTTTATATTACCATGCTTGGATAATCAACACGAATTCGCTGAAAGTACAGAAAACTAAATCTCTCTCGTTTCTTATCACCGGGTAAACACATGAACAATGAAGTGGCGAAGTGCAGCTTGGTAGTCGGTGCGTTGATGTAGTTAGTTAGTTAGTTAGTCAGTTAGTCAGTCAGTTACTTAGTACGTCAGTCAGTAGTTGGTTAGTTGGTTAGTTAGTTAGTTAGTTAGTTAGTCAGTCAGTTACTTAGTACGTCAGTCAGTAGTTGGTTAGTTGGTTAGTTAGTTAGTTAGTTAGTTAGTTTTAGTTAGTTAGTCAGTTAGTTAGTTAGTACGTCAGTCATTAGTTGGTTAGTTGGTTAGTTAGTTGGTTAGTTAGTTAGTTAGTTAGTTAGTTAGTTAGTTAGTTAGTTAGTCAGTTAGTCAGTTAGTTACTTAGTACGTCAGTCATTAGTTGGTTATTTGGTTAGTTAGTTAGTTAGTTAGTTAGTTAGTCAGTCAGTTACTTAGTACGTCAGTCAGTAGTTGGTTAGTTGGTTAGTTAGTTAGTTAGTTAGTTACTTGGTTTGTTAGTTGGTTGGTTAGTTGGTTAGTTAGTTGGTTCGTTAGTTGGTTAGTTAGTTAGTTACTTGGTTTGTTAGTTGGTTGGTTAGTTGGTTAGTTAGTTGGTTCATTATTTGGTTAGTTAGTTATTTGGTTAGTTAGTTGGTTAGTTAGTTGGTTAGTTGGTTAGTTAGTTGGTTAGTTAGTTAGTTTGGTTGATTAGTTGGTTGGTTAGTTGGTTAGTTAGTTAGTTAGTTAGTTAGTTTAGTTAGTTAGTTAGTTAGTTAGTTAGTTAGTTAGTTAGTTAGTTAGTTAGTTAGTTAGTTAGTTAGTTGTGGGAGATCCTCCTTGCCATCATGACAGTAGGTGCCCTCTTTCCCCCTCTTCCCTCCCCCAACATATACATCATCGTCCGGCGGCTAACAGTGCCAGTTCTGTGTTTGTTAAGGAAGCCTCTCCCCCTCCCCTCCATTCTCCCGAAGCGCCTCTCATGCCTCGCCGTGCCAATTCTTACTCCCAAGTCTCTCATTCTGGACAACGATGTGGATTCACTGGCGTCAAAGTCCTGCACTCTCCATATATCTGTATGGACATTAATAACACCAGCTGACCATCTGCAGGGGATTGAGAGCTAGCAAGTAGGTGTAGTGGTTATGAAGCTGATAATGAGGCTAGATAAGAGTCTGATGCCTGCACTCATCGTTCGCTAGGGAAGGAAAAGACTGAATACCTTTTCCTCCGTCCACTCACGCCTAAACATGTGATGTTTCTAACACTTCACAAACACACATCGAGTTACTGCTACGAAACACGTAATTTTCTTATTTGTACAGCTCGGTAGTGATCGTAATCGTAGTTTGATAAGAGGTTCCAAAACTCTGGGGTACGTCTGGTGGTAGGAATATTCGGAGACATTTTGAGTTGAGGCAGAGATCGCCAGATAAGATACCGACGTCCTTTCATGAGTCGGTTTGAGACAATACTTGATGATTCACCACAGAGCAGCAAGCAGAATGGCTGGGAACTGACGTTTTTGGTAATGTTTACTCACGGGTCTTAGGTATCTCATTGTTAACAGATCCCCGCCTAATGACTAAAGGGATTCAGCTTCAGTAAAGAGTGAGCACCTAACATCCGACTCTGTAAGCCCCAAATCCAAATATCCATCACTAGAGACATGCAATTACATCTCAATCGAATCCTTTTCTATTGGGGGGGGGGGGGGGCGCCACAATGTCAGAACATGCACAAAAATCTGCTTACTGAAATGTAGTGTCCTTTGTTCTTCGGTTAGACAATGGGTAATGAAATTTAAAAAATGGAGGTAGTGGAGGTAGTTTTGTTTAGAAGAATGTTGAACAAATCATGAACAGAGAAGAAAGCAAACGCTGAGAGAGTAACAAGATGATTTATAATTGCAGCCAACTTCCATTGTGCATATGGCACCAGACTGATTGAAAATAAACATTGTTTATTACGTACGGTAAACTGGTTAACTTGACCTGTGAAATCGTGCCAGTAATGTCTGGTTTTCTTCCTCTGAAAAATCTAGGTCACACAGAAGGTATACAAAAGACGTCAATCATATTAAGTTAACAGAAACCTGGAGAGCACATTAATGTACAAGTTCAAGGGCGGACAATTATAAGACAGCCGCCACACTTTGAGACAGGTAATTGTGAAAGGATATGGCGGAGGTAAAAGTGGATGGGATGGTAGTGATAATGATGGTAGTGTTGGTGGTGATTGTGGTGATGATGATAGTGGTGGTTGTGGTGGTGATGATGATGATGATGATGATGATGATGATGATAATAATGGTGGTTGTGGTAAATATGATGATAGAGATGATGATGATAATGGTGGCTGTGGTAAATATGATGATAGAGATGATGATGATAGTGGTGGCTGTGGTGATGATGATGATAGTGGTGGTTGTGGTTTATATGATGATAGAGATGATGATTATAGTGATGGTTGTGGTAAATATGATGATAAAGATGATGACGATAGTGGTGGCTGTGGTAAATATGATGATAGAGATGATGATGATAGTGGTGGCTGTGGTGATGATGATGATAGTGATGGTTGTGGTTTATATGATGATAGAGATGATGATTATAGTGATGGTTGTGGTAAATATGATGATAGAGATGATGATGATAGTGGTGGCTGTGGTAAATATGATGATAGAGATGATGATGATAGTGGTGGCTGTGGTGATGATGATGATAGTGGTGGTTGTGGTAAATATGATGATAGAGATGATGATGATAGTGGTGGCTGTGGTAAATATGATGATAGAGATAATGATGATAGTGGTGGCGGTGATTGTGGTGATGATGAGGAAAGTGGTGGTTGTGTTAATGATGATGAAAGTGTTGGTTGTGGTAAATATGATGATTATGGTGGTGTTGGTGGTGGTTGTGGTGATGATGATGACAGTATTGATGATGATGATGTTGATAGGGGTAATGATATGATCATGATGGTGTTGGTTGTGGTGATGATGATGATGTTGATGATAGTGGTGGTTGTGGTGATGATGATAGTGGTGTTGGTGTTGGTTGTGGTGATGATGATGATGATGATGATGGTTTGTGGTGATGATGATGATGATTAAAGTGGTGGTTGTGGCGATAACGGTGATGATGATGATAGTTTTGGTTCATGGTGATAATGATGATAGTGGTGGTTGTGGTGGTGGTGGTGGTGATGATGATGATGATGATGATGATGATGATGATGTTGGTGGTGGTTGTGATGATGATGGTGGTTGTGAGGATGATGATGATGATGATGAGGTGGTTGTGATGATGATAATGATGACTATGATGATTGTGGTTGTGACTGTGATGATTGTGTTGGTGGTGATTGTAGTAGTGATGATGATGCATGTGATGATGCAGATGATGATGATGACGACGACGAAGAATTGATATAACAAAATACTGATAAACTGACAACAGAGATATTAACATAACTGCAAAAGTCTGAAAGTCAAAGTAATCGACGCCTTCCTTTGAACGCGTGCCGGTCCCTTCACAACTTTCAGATATTTCAAGATGACTCTACAATTATTGATTCACTGCTGAGGATCTCTACATATTTTTCTCTACATATTTTTGAGTCAACATCTGAGAGTTATTGATTAAATGCGATTTCAACATTTGCGAAGTGTGCCAAGTACTGTTAGTCTACACACAAAAGCAGTGAAGATTACTAGCTAAAACAAAACAATAAAAACGTGATGTACTTTGTAGATGTCGAAAGACAGCAAAAACACTTTCACCTCTGAGTTTCTTCTTAGAAGGGGCACTGGAGATCATAGCTATCCAATAATCTCTGCCATCAGCTATTTTAATGAAGTTCTTCTTCTTCTTCTTCTTCTTCTTCTTCTTCTTCTTCTTCTTCTATTATTATTATTATTATTATTATTATTATTATTATTATTATTATTATTATTATTATTATTATTGTCCTCACTGAAGTGTTGGGAGGAGATGTAATGATTTTGATTGCGCTCTTTCTAATGCTCTTTGTAAGTTGGTAATAATTTCTCTAAGGTTGTTCTTGATTTCATCACGCCATCTTTTGCGTTGTCTTCCCATTGCTCTGTAGCCATTATATTTCTTCAGTGTGGCTCTTGGTTGCAGACGGTATCAGGGTATTCTTGTGAGATGGCCAAGCCATTTAATCTTTTATTCTGTAATGAAATGCACGTCTGCTTTTAAGCTTAGTTGTCTTCAAATGTCCTTATTCCTAATTCTATCTCTCACGGATACTGCCGCAGCTACTCTAAGGTAACTCACCTCTGTTTGTATGATTTTGCTCGCCTTTGTTGCATTCATGTTTGACACTGATAGCATAATGTCGGCCAGACAATTAACCTGATAGTGCTTATATTATTATTTGCTGCCCAGATTCTTATCCAAATATTGTCTTTGCAATAATACACAATGTTACGATCATCATCATCATGTGACATGCCAACACGTGTGAGCTTGAATGATTCGCCATCTCACAATATCACCACATTCGCCATCTCACAATATCACCACATTCGCCATCTCACAAAATCACCACATTCGCCATCTCACAATATCACCACATATATATGTGTAAGCGGGACATGATTGATACAGGCATATATAATGCACATTGGGAGCAAGTCGCCGCCGAACGTGTTGCATAGAGGGCAACTATAAGAAATGGAATAAGGACAAGGGAGAAAAAATTGCAGTTAGGTCACACACTGAGCGCGTGAGACTAAGATGGTGAGTGATGGTGAAAATGACCATGTGTTCACATGCATCCACTCTGGAGGAACATTTACAGCGCGAATTGGCCTGATCAGTCACATTCGTTACCACCATAGATTTTAGTTATTATGCTTTTTTGAAGCTCAATGTAGCAAACTATCGTCTGTCAAGACGGCAAGGTGCCAGTGAAATTTCCCCTTGCTTTGTTCTCATCCGTTTTGCCAGTTGTCACAAAGTGTTTACTTTCATTTTTCCTCATAGCGTTTCCATGGCCAAATGATTACGCCAGCTGCATTGGGCTCCGTATGTTGTGGGTTTGATTAGCCCTACGCCGTTCGGTTCACGAATGCAATTTTCTCGGAGACTCTTGGGAGTCGTCGTTGGAGCTACGATGTTTGTGCAGGCCCTCCCACGAGAAAGAGACCGAGTCCATATGGGGCAAAAACCCGGTGTAATGTAGTCTTAACTTCCTCTTGCCTTTTAACCCCCTTTGTTTCTCCCCATAATGTAACAAAAATGTTGGATGTTGATCTAATTTTTTAAATAATTTTATTGTTTTCATTTGTTTCTTGCACGATTTTCTCATTCCTGTTTCTGTCCGTCCGTGCAATTCTTTGTTTGCATGATCTTCAGAATTCACATTTCTAGCTCTATTACTCGTGGATGTTCCTCTGCTTGTATGCTTCTGGTCCACGATATTAATGCTAGCGGGCAATGCAACATGGTGGCGACTGCGCCTGGCCCTGCAGCCAGTGGGGTTGGGATCGACAAGCCTCTTCCGGGAGGGGTGAAAAGCGAAAGCCTGCCGATGACCCACAGACTACACAAGTCAACCCCATCTCCTTGTGGTGTAGACCGGGAAACCATGACCGCGAGGTCATTGATCAACGGGGCTCTGGCTGGCCCTTGGTCAGATTTTTCTGTCCTAAATCCGCGACTGCCTTGAAAACCGGCAGGGGATTTTTTCTACTGTTCAATGACAGATAAAGAAGCACCTGAAGCCCTTAAACGAGCATTCTCGCGCTGTTTATGCTTCACCTCGACACCGCAAGGTACAAGAGGAACATGATGTGATAAGATGATGAGTTGATGAGATGAGATGAAATGAGATGATGAGATGCGCAATGTGATGAATAACCCAAATGTCAATACCAGTACAATAATCCCCTTACTAATTAGTTGTGTGTGTGTGTGTGGGGGGGGGGGGTCCCTGTTATTCTATAGGGGTTGGGACAGGGAGTGGGGAATGCGGGACAGCAAGCAATAAAATAGGGAAGGGACTCGAGGCAGTGGAGATGTGGTTTCTGAGAAGAATGTTGAGAAGAATATTGCGAAGAATGTTGGGAAGAATGTTGAGAAGAATATTGCGAAGAATGTTGGGAAGAATGTTGAGAAGAATGTTGAGAAGAATGTTGAGAAGAATGTTGAGAACACCATGAACAGAGAATTAGGTCAGCGTGACAGTGTGAATAAGAGCGCTAGCTCTTACACTTCTGGTGCGCTGATGTTGAGGTTACCGGTTCAACCCCTACACCGGTCAGTTGGACTAAAATGTTGACTTTTCGTCCCTTGACATGGGAAACGTAAATTACAAGCACCTCAGAAGTCGGAGTGGGTTCGCCTGATGGCAACGGACACTAGTAATAGGGAAAGCTAATTCACTCGCAAAAATCAGTCCAGTGCATTAGTAATAGCGGCAGGACTACGCTTGCGTTCAAAGCGAGCGAAGGCAAAACAAAACCCAAAAAGATAGAGATGATTGGAGATGTGTCAGCGTTAATGACTACTTCATGGCAGTGACCCAAAGGAGCGGAAGTTATTTTATTATTGCTGTTTGTTGTTTTTCATCCCCATCATTGATTCCAGGCTTCTCATTGGTAGAGAGATGAGCCCCGACTTTAGTGATATCCAAGTCATTAAATTCTGTCCTTTGCGAGCCAGGAGTATTCGATTCTTATGTTTGTACTTCAGTCCAGCGTTGATGTATTCCCCCTTTTGATGATTTCTTTATTGCGTCCCTAG